>BGNK01003396.1:0-75812 GCA_003297005.1 Symbiodinium sp. clade A Y106 | reverse complement strand
CAGGAGAGACTGCATTGTCTCGTTTGCCAAGACTTCGACAGGTTTGGTTTTTGTCGCTATCCGAATAGAATCTCGCTCAAACAATCACATAGACACACCAACACAAACACACACACACAGACAAACACACAGACAGACAGACACACACTCACACACGCACACACAAACAAACACACAAACACACACACACACACACGCACACGCAGACAAACCCGCACAAACCCACACAAACACCCACACGCCCACACACACACCCACACACGCACACACACACACACAGACGCACGCACACACACACACACACGCACGGCCCACGCACGAGCAAACAAAACCGCAGCCTGCCAACCAGTTAGCCCACTCGCCCGCACACACACACACACTCACACACACACACACACTCACACACACACACACACGCCCACACACACACACCCGCACACACACACAGGCCACACACCCGCCCACACATAGGCACCTCCTCGCCCGAATGCCTACACCCGTACCGTCTCAGATTTACTAGTCAGGTGTCAGGAATCAGGTTCTGTTTCGCAGCCNGGAGCTGAGAAGGCCGCCCGAGCTGGGAATCCGGGATTTTCGCCCTAATGGCCTTAGTGCCTGCTGGCTCGAATAAATCAATTACTAAGCCGATTCCAAGTAGCAGGCATTAAATAAATCAAAACACGACCGTCTGGAAATACAGGTGCTCAGATGCCGAAGAGAAGGCGGTTCTGAAGACACGCTTTGCGAAGTTCCTGGATCTTGCGGATGGAAAGATCGAGAGGCTGGAGCCGGTCTCGGAGAAGACTGGCATCGTCAAGGGCACTCAGTGGGAGGCCCGTCCAGTCCAGGTTCCNAGTTCCTGGATCTTGCGGATGGAAAGATCGAGAGGCTGGAGCCGGTCTCGGAGAAGACTGGCATCGTCAAGGGCACTCAGTGGGAGGCCCGTCCAGTCCAGGTTCCAATTCCATTGATTTTCCTGATATCTCTTGGCTTGTGAAGTGTCTCTGTCACTGTTCAGTCTCCTGACCGAACTCAATCCATGAGTTGAGTCGTGAAAAAGCTATTGGCCCTAAAGGTCTTGCTGGATGCCACCCGCAGATCAGCAGCTTCAGTGGGCTTGCCAATAAGGCCGCGACAGTTCCTGGAGATGCCCCTGGAAAATGCTGTGGAGATCNAAAAGCTATTGGCCCTAAAGGTCTTGCTGGATGCCACCCGCAGATCAGCAGCTTCAGTGGGCTTGCCAATAAGGCCGCGACAGTTCCTGGAGATGCCCCTGGAAAATGCTGTGGAGATCGAAGACTCAGCATCCCCCAGTGCTCCGTCGGCTCCTTCTTTGACTCCCAACAAGATCTACTACATGCCGAGTCGGGCTGGAACGAAGTGTGTCTTGCAGATTCACGATGCTTCGCGGCTGCAATTTCCATCTCAACCACAGATGCAATCACGAATTGAGACAACGTGCCACAACCTTCGCACGAGGTGCCGGATTTGATCTCACACTCCCAGGGGTACAGGCTTCTGCTACGTACCGAAGAAGTGTGGAAATTGCTGGCACTGCGAACCCAGTACTGCAACTGGTACACCCGGCTGAGCCCAGTCATGAAGCGGCGGTTTTGTGCTGCCACCCACTCACGACAGTCAAGTCTGTACAAAGATGATGTGGATCGTGGCATGAATCAAAACTGAGGAACGAAGGGGTCACACTGGACATCGCCAGCGATTGGCAGATCGACTTGTTGATCCACCTGGTTCGTCCGCAGACATACAAGGGCCAAAAAAACTTGGCTCCCCCCGTGAAGATCAACTTCGAAGGTATGACCTTCTTGGGTTTCCTCTTCACAGTGACCTGGATTATATGTGGTTTCTTGTTTGGAGACTCGACTGTTTCCTTCCGCTTTACGGAGACATGANCCGTGAAGATCAACTTCGAAGGTATGACCTTCTTGGGTTTCCTCTTCACAGTGACCTGGATTATATGTGGTTTCTTGTTTGGAGACTCGACTGTTTCCTTCCGCTTTACGGAGACATGAGATGAGTCACTGAGGCTGGCAACTCTCTTCAGGTGCGATCTTGCAAGCCTGAGCTGCAGCAGTCCACGCTGCGAGCCTTGGAACTTTTCTTTGAGACTTTTGCACCTGGCGACATCACCTTGCCGCTGCTCCCAAACGTGGATGTAAGTGCCATGGCTGCAAAACACCGTGACACGGGCGACCGATTTCGGTAATCTGCCTGCTCCTTTACGTCGTTTACGTCCCAAGGCGAGCTTCGCATGCACGGCTACGAGGTGAACCTCGAGCAATGGACCCGGACCCTCCACTTCTTCGGCTGGTTCGGGAGGCTGCTGCTGTTGCTGCTGCAGCTAACCATGTCTTAGTATCATTTCATGATTTATCAGCCCTTCCTGTCGCTGTTCAGGTGGTCCAAATGCAAAGCATTTGGACCGCATGTCCGGAAACTCCAAGCAGGTAGCTTGGCTCCATCATCAGTGTGTCGCTGTTCTGAGAGACTACTTCCAAGCCCTGTGCATCCTGATGTGATGCGAGGTGTCAAAGTGGCCTCCGTGGCATGGTTCATCTTGCGAATTCCTCGCGAGGAGTTGGCCTGCGAGGACCTTCGGCCTGGCCTTGTTGCATGTGCTGNATCCTGATGTGATGCGAGGTGTCAAAGTGGCCTCCGTGGCATGGTTCATCTTGCGAATTCCTCGCGAGGAGTTGGCCTGCGAGGACCTTCGGCCTGGCCTTGTTGCATGTGCTGTATGAATCCTTTGTAATCATGATCGGACCTGGGTTATCTCATGGATCAGCAGCAATTCGAGTTTGGATCAGGGTCGTGTCCCAGTTCGACGAGTCCAGAAAAGGCTTATTCATGGGCTCTGCCAANTCCTTTGTAATCATGATCGGACCTGGGTTATCTCATGGATCAGCAGCAATTCGAGTTTGGATCAGGGTCGTGTCCCAGTTCGACGAGTCCAGAAAAGGCTTATTCATGGGCTCTGCCAAAAGGCAGAGGTTCACGCTGCTGAAAACATGCGAGAGACCATGCCCAAGCCGGAAGCAGAGCATCAGCTGCACCCGATGAAAAAGAAACCTAGTGGCATTCAATTCTGTTGCATTGATCAATATCTTGCTGCTTGTGTTTCTCTTGTTCTCCATGGATCACTTCCGTGGCAAAGGGACGGCCGTGTGCTCCAACGGGAAGCCAAGCCCAAGTCCATCTTCGCTTTGCAGCGATTCCTGGCCAAGCCCGCCGGGTTCATGAACAGATCCGACGACAGCACGCTCGAGAGCTTGGGCCTGTCGGAGATCCTTGTGTCTCATGCTCACAGGATCGAGTGCCTTTCCGTGTCCGCTTGAATCAATGGTGTGCTTCTAATTTTGTCAGGCTGAGCTGCGATGTCCTCTTCCACTTCTGGAACAAGAGTTTCGATCAACTGAGTCGGGTGGCTCGATGGCCATTACTTAGAAGTCGCCGTCACAAATAACACCCCGCGACTGCTGAGGTTGTAGAACAGCAGAAATGCAAGAGTGTGCTGCTGATGTCTGATGCCTCTCCCAAAGGGAAGCTGGATGACTCTCGCCTGGAATTCCTGCAGGGTTGGATCTCTTTGGATTAACAGATTCCCACTATTTTGGGGGGCATGTGAGGTCTGGTGCCCCATTCTGTTTGCCGGTGACCTGGCCGTGCTGGGCCCCTTGCAAAAGATGTCGGCACTTTTGCCGAGCACCGTGAGCGACACGGTGAAGATGAAGGAAGCCCAACGAGTGGCCGACGACTTCGCAGCCCAGGCTGTAGAGCAGAACCCGGCGAGAAACAAGAAAATGTATCTTTGCTGCGACAAGACAACCGAGTTGTTGCTTCCTTTACCCTTCAAAATCAGATTCAATGCTGTCGAGGCCAAAGGTCCTCGGCCTCATCAGACAACGACGTCTCTCTGCGAGGGAGGAAGTGCAGGCTGTCATGCACATACTCAGTCTTGCAGGCCTCGACTTCCGGGTGTCCGAAAGGCGGCTGAGGCCCCCCGACCTGAGGAATGGCGAGATCCGTTTGACGGATGCATCTTTGGGGCCCATGCTGTGGCATACGGAGACAGGGGCGGCCCAATGGGACGCAGTCCTTCCTGAGGACCTTCAGGAGCTTCGGCTGGTGTTGGCCCCGGATGAGGGGGGGCCCTTATGGGCCGGATTCCAATGGCTCGCCAAGGCAGGATATCGCATCAGTTTTCTGCCGGATCTTATGTACCTTGGCTTTTGTTCAGTTCCTTGCATTCAGACTCAGAGTGTTGCCCGTTTTGGGAGACCATGCCATGACATCTTAGTAGTTTCATTGCATTATAACTGCCTCAAGGCACAAGCTCCAGAACAGCTATCTTCGACTGCTGAAGTGCACGCCGTCCGTGAAAAGAAGCTTGCTTGCAATCAGCCCTGTTAACCTTCACCTAAACCTACCAAATACAATTTAGTCCTTTAGTCGTTCTTCCACCGATTCATTCATGCTAAACTCATAAATTAAATACTAGTAAGTTAGTTTAAGATAGTGCACGCCCTGCTCGCAAAGCAAGCAATGAATCAACTTGCCAAGTCCCTGAACGACCGTTTGTCCTGGCTTCCCAGACAAGATCAGCTTGAATGAAGTCAAAAGGTGTTGTGACGTGCTGTTGTGTCTTCGCTCAATAACGAGAGTCTCTCACAGGCTTTGGTCATCCTGCGAAGGGAAGAATCCGAAGCCGCACCGGAATGTAGACAGACGGAACGACAACCCGAAGCTGCAATTCCGATTGCCTCCTCTGCCTGACACCTGTAGTGTGTCCTGGCATCTGCCGAAGAGATTGAGAGGCACCACAACAACTGTGCTGGGCTGCTACTAAGACGAGACTTTCGACATCCGAGTCTTTCTGTGAAGAGCTTTTCAATCCTCAGCCTCAGGCTCGAAGCTATCTGTGCTGAAGCTACGACCTTACCCTAGAAAACTTTGCACGCCGTACTGTTTCTACGGGCCTTATTTCCTAGAGGGTTTCAACTGAGGGTCGCTTCCGCAGAAAAAAAGTGTTAACGCACTCGGTCGCATCCTCTGGCTGACCGAAACTAAGTTACTAAGTGCCCGCCTCGTGCCTCTGCTTAGATTTAATTCAAACTAGTGCTGTCATAATCACTGCAAGACATCCAACTGGAGATAGCGAATCTTGTCCATATGGAGACCCTTTCAGTTTCAAGACCTGAGGAATGTACACGCTTACATCTTGGCTCATGCGAGCCAAGCGGGCACCGTGGAAAACCTCAGCCGTGGGGCAATCCTGGCGGGAGAGCGGCCAACGCTATCTACAAATTGCACCTTGGCTGCAGTGCCCAGCCCTGTTTGTCGTCATGTCCCTCACGAAGAGCCCACCCCAGGCCAACGAGGACGATTCCTTGATGCAGTTGTTTGGGCCCAACATCCTGAAGGAGTTCCTTGTCATGAGACGATTGCCGGCTGTTGTCATGTTATCTTTTTCCTTTCCCCTAATACTGCTCAGGAACGGGTTTCCTGCCGATTTGGGAAGTCGCGNGCCCAACATCCTGAAGGAGTTCCTTGTCATGAGACGATTGCCGGCTGTTGTCATGTTATCTTTTTCCTTTCCCCTAATACTGCTCAGGAACGGGTTTCCTGCCGATTTGGGAAGTCGCGAGTCGTTCGAGAAGGTTTGCGAGATTCTGGGGAATGCGACAAGGCCGCTCTGCCAACGCATCTTTGTCACGAGTGCACAAAGATCATGAGCCCTATTCGCGAACCAGACCTGAGGTCTGTGGCTTCCCTCTTCGACCGAGGGAGGTGGATAAGTTGGGGACACGCCGCCCGCAAGTTCAAGGGCAGCTACTCCTGCACGCTCTTGATGGTGTACTGGGGGTGCCTTGAAGTACCCTGTCTGAACTTGTATTCTGCTAGTCTCTGTTCTTTTTGTTTCCGGGTCGCCTCATGTGCCCAATAAATAATGAGTCAGGAGGGTGTCAACCCTTTTGGGGGCACCGATGGGGCGAAGCAGACCAGCGAGTCGGGCGAACAATACGACAAGGTCGTCGATCTGTGTATCAGAGCCACTTGCCTGAAATATAAGTTCCAGCTGACTGATTTGATTGACTCTCTCAGGTCATGTTCAAAGTAGGGAATAAGTGCTCTGACATCAATGCCTATAGGCCCTTGTCGACGAGAGCTCCCACGACCTCTACAGATCCTTGGAATTCCACTCCCGCCCCTGGTGCGACCTCGGCATCCAGATCGCCGCTCGGCTCTAGATTACCGCGAAGAGTGAAGAGAGAAGACACAAGAGAGAAGAAATAAGAGAGTGTGTCGTGTGTCGTCTGTGGAGACCTGGAGACAGACTTTCGCCTTGACAGCTTGCATATGACTGCCGGCAACCAAGCAAGCGAACAAGTCGAAGCTCATGGCTCAGCACGACCATGCCCTCTTCCTCCAAGAGTCCTTCGACGGCAAGGTCGCAAGACATGTTCGGGAAGCCTTGGGCTCTGAAGCTGCTTCGCTTCTGGACGCCCCGCCCGACGTGGAGTTGCGAGACAATGGCTTGGTGGAGGTGACTTGCCTGCAGCTTCATTCTTGTCTCTTGGTAAATCTTCTCTCCCAAAGACAGCACAATCGCAGACCTGATTTGGGATGTTTGTCCGATGAAGTCTAGATGACTGGCTCTGTCGCAGAGCACTCCATACTTCTGAGGGAGCCACACTGTCACCAGTCCGAATCCTGCAACCTCGACAGATCTCTGCTGCCTTCTCTGCCTGCTCCCCACCTTCTAAACGCTAATGGTTGGGCAGTCAGAGAAGACTCGTACTTTCCTGAGCCAACTAGTATGAATGAAGACTGTCTCTCAGGGTGATCATGGAGTCAAGTCACGAAGAGACAACGCGGCTAATCCGCAGAGTTGTCCCGGCTGTTTGCCTGGGATTCTTGGTTGAAAAGAAGGCGAAGAAGACGCTGATACTATAAGTCTGATTATATAAGAAGACGGGCTTGGACATTGGATTGGGGGGCTTCTTCCTCCACGCCAAAGCTCCTGAGACTTTCACAAATANTGCAGGGCCATTGAATCAAAGCCTGCAAAAGTTCAGCCGCAAAGGCTAGCTATTCTCAGACTTGGTCGCCAAGGCTGCCGAGACATTGTGAGAGTCAGTGAGTCGAGACGTGTTCACTTTAATTGCCATAGTTTTTAGGAGCCAGAGGCAACGCCAGCTGGAAACACTCGGCACCTCATAGTTTTGCAGAGCAATGCAGTGGACTCTTTCTGCTCAAACGTTTTCTTAAGTGGCAATTCCGCTGGACTGCATGGTGTCTCTNCGGCACCTCATAGTTTTGCAGAGCAATGCAGTGGACTCTTTCTGCTCAAACGTTTTCTTAAGTGGCAATTCCGCTGGACTGCATGGTGTCTCTTAGGAGAAGTGGAGATTCCGGGTTGTCCAGAAAAGCCTCTGTGCTGGCCCGATACCAAACAAACTAGAGTCTGACAATCGCACTGCAGTTTGAAGTTCAAGGTCAGTTGGCTCTTTCGAAGTCGAAGGACCGGATCGATTCTGTAAGCCATGCAGTACCTGCTCAGAATTGACAATTGAGATTAGCACATTNTGCAGTTTGAAGTTCAAGGTCAGTTGGCTCTTTCGAAGTCGAAGGACCGGATCGATTCTGTAAGCCATGCAGTACCTGCTCAGAATTGACAATTGAGATTAGCACATTATTATTATTATTATGAGGACTTTTGCATAAGAACTCAAGAAAGCCCAAGGTCGTCAGTCGCCGTGGCTACGTGAAGCAGAGGCTTTTGGAGGACCACTTGGCGGCCACGCTCAGCTGCTNTTATTATTATTATGAGGACTTTTGCATAAGAACTCAAGAAAGCCCAAGGTCGTCAGTCGCCGTGGCTACGTGAAGCAGAGGCTTTTGGAGGACCACTTGGCGGCCACGCTCAGCTGCTGCTTCGAGCTCGAGGGCTACGCCAGACACCTCAGAACAGCTCCGCACTCCTGTGCCTCTCTCTTGGCCTCCAGCACCACTCCCGAGGGCCTCTTGCCAGCACAGAGAAACTTGCTTCAGGCCCTTCAGGCCGAATGGAGCATGGTGCTGCGAATGGAGGGCAAGGTGTCGAGCGCCGACCTCTTGCACCAGCTGTGCCCCTACGTGCTGCAGCAGTGCTATAGGGAGCTGATGTCCACCTTGGCTGCTGCGGGCTTCCGCCTGACCGCGGAATGCCATCAGATGCTCTCTGCTTGGTATCCCGGTCTCTCGCAGTCGTCCAACATCGAGGACGTGTTTAAGTCCTGCGAGGAGGCCTGCCGTCGCACGAAAGCTGGAGTGGGGAGCATGGCAAACCTGTCCATCGTCGCAATGAGGGCCGTCATGCAGAAACTGACAAACGGTGAAGGCCAAGCTCGTTCGGTGCTGCTGGAGGGTGCTGACTTTGAAGGCCCCGAGGTGAAGGCACTCAAGACAAAACTGTGGTCCCCGGAGAGCTTTGCCGGCGGACTCCTGGAAAGAAACTATGCCAGTTTTTGTCTTCTGGTAGCTCTCGAATTCAGTGAGTGACAGTCACATTGACAAAGCCTGCTGTTCATTAACAATAACTTGCATGATGCGGACACGCACAGACTCTTGGTCGCCTCGTGTCTTCATGCAAACTCGCCAGCCTCCTGTGGCCATTCCTCTTCGCATCGTAACTTTGTCTGTCTCAGATTTCTCGAAATCAAACAATTAGAAGGGCAAGGGCACAAAGCAGTATCACACCTGAAGTTTGTTTGTGTGTGTGTGTGTCTGTTGGTATTCAAATTGCTCGCCCTGTCTGCAAACACTGAGGAAAAGAGATGTCGTTGGATGACCTCTTGAAGGACAACACCGGCACGACTGCCTTCAACCACAANCCTGTCTGCAAACACTGAGGAAAAGAGATGTCGTTGGATGACCTCTTGAAGGACAACACCGGCACGACTGCCTTCAACCACAACAAGGCCTACCTCAACAACATGAACGGACTTCTGCTGGCCGACAAGATCCTAGCCTGAAGAACAGCCAGACTGAGGCTTTCCTGTTCTCTTGCTGATTGGAAATTATGAATAAGCTAATCTGTATTGATACNCAACAACATGAACGGACTTCTGCTGGCCGACAAGATCCTAGCCTGAAGAACAGCCAGACTGAGGCTTTCCTGTTCTCTTGCTGATTGGAAATTATGAATAAGCTAATCTGTATTGATACTGAGGATGGGCATCGATGTGGAGGTCGCCGCCAGATCCTTCTGGGTGCCTCCACTTTGCCAACGTGGCACGCTGTTCAGTCTTGAGCAGGGGGGCAAGTACTTCCTATCTGTNTTGATACTGAGGATGGGCATCGATGTGGAGGTCGCCGCCAGATCCTTCTGGGTGCCTCCACTTTGCCAACGTGGCACGCTGTTCAGTCTTGAGCAGGGGGGCAAGTACTTCCTATCTGTCGGCTCCACCCCAGCTGTTTGCCATGTATCCTGTCTGCAAGACGTTAGGTGTGCAGAGTTCAGGATCAGACAAGACTTCTGTTTGCTCTTCCCAACCGATTCTATGGAAAGGCACTGCCCCTGGAAGAGCTGGACTTGCAGTTCTGTGGAGAGCTGCCGGCCGAGACGCTGAATGAGCAGGAGGTGCCCACTTCGAGACGGGAGCAGCTGGACCCTTTGAAGACCAACGAGTTTGTCAAGGCGCTGAAGGTTCAGGTGAACGAGTACCTTGGCTTCACTTCAGAGCTGAAACAGAGAAGTTGGGGTTGCAGATGTTTCCCCATGTTCACATCGCAGACAGNCAACGAGTTTGTCAAGGCGCTGAAGGTTCAGGTGAACGAGTACCTTGGCTTCACTTCAGAGCTGAAACAGAGAAGTTGGGGTTGCAGATGTTTCCCCATGTTCACATCGCAGACAGCTGACAATCATGAAGATGCTGCAAAGGAAGCCCCTGCAGTTGCTCCTCATGAAGTTCTGGCAGGCTGGAAAAAACGCAGAGCTTAGCTTGTCTTTGTTGGCACATTCCTTTTGCAAGATGGAGAGCTGTTCGTGAGCTGAAGGTGCGAGTCTTCGACTACTCGGTGCACCTCAGCCCGGATGGCTATCTTCTGCGAAGGTGCCAGAAGGAGTTGCCTCTGGTGGCAGCTCTGACGAACTCTGGAGGGATCCTGAGTCTGACTTCAGATGCTCTTTCACATGTCTTGGATGAAGCAGGGTCAAGTCTCAGAAAGAGCGCCACAAAGACTCAGAAGATCCGTGCCATTTGCTCCTTGGGTGTCGTGCAACAGAATGTGAAGCAGAGCCGCATCGATGACATTCTGGAGCAGTGCCAGAAGCTGGATGACAAGCGACTGCAGAAGATCGATGCCGCTGCCGCCGACGCCCCTCAAGACGATGATGAGGAGCAAGATGACGAGGNGAGCCGCATCGATGACATTCTGGAGCAGTGCCAGAAGCTGGATGACAAGCGACTGCAGAAGATCGATGCCGCTGCCGCCGACGCCCCTCAAGACGATGATGAGGAGCAAGATGACGAGGCCAGTGTTTGCATATAGTTATAGCCACACCTGTATTGTCTCCGCTTCAGACTTTTCCCACGTCGCAGTCATAACTACTTCTAGTCTTCGAAGTTAGTGCATCGCCCAGTGCTTGTTTCGACTCGATGTATGCTCCATACTGATTGCTTTCTGATGCAGGCACCGGATCCACTGGAGCCCAAGGATCCTGCATGGGCAGCTGCTGCAGAGCTGCTGCGAGAGATGGACAAGGAGAAGACATGTGCATCGTCAGCTCTTTGAATCTTTAATCGAAAACCCAACCTCGCCCCTGCGAGACATATTGTAATGTAATAGTAAAAGACTTCATGATAGCCCCCGCCCGTAAAGTTTCTTGATGCCACTTTGCAGGAAGATCAGAAGCACAACAACCTCTTNGAGACGAGTGCTGATGCTGAGCCGGTGCCCTGGCTGTATACTGAATTAGCAAAGGTAACCAAACGTTCTATTTATTACGAATCTAAAATAGCCAGCCGTCTTTGCATGTGCAGTCTGGTCTGTCTTCACACTGTAAATATGTGCAAACCTTGGCAGTCTATGGTTTAACACCAATTCAGCGAAACAAAGGAAGAGGCTGCGAAGCANTCTTCACACTGTAAATATGTGCAAACCTTGGCAGTCTATGGTTTAACACCAATTCAGCGAAACAAAGGAAGAGGCTGCGAAGCAGAGCACAGATGGGCAGAATCGCGAGAAGGCCGAGACGGGCCGCTCAATGCTTGTGAGCACTGCCGCGATTCCTGAGTTTCTTGTCTCGAAGTACGGGCTCCTGGAGAAGGACAAGGTCGTCTTTGTTCACGCTGTGACGAAGGACCAAGTTTTGCCTCACTTCCAGGCTCGTCTTCTGGGTGCAAAGACGTTCGAGGGAAAGCCGCTGGTCCGAATTACATCATTTGTCTTCTTGTTTTGTCAACTAAGTTAGATTCTAAGCTTGACCTTTTGGAAAGTTTTTTGTCTTTCGCAATTGCCATTCGTCTCAGGGGCTCGTGCGCTGCATCTTACAATCCAGATCTTCAAGTAGATCTGGTGGATNTTTTTGTCTTTCGCAATTGCCATTCGTCTCAGGGGCTCGTGCGCTGCATCTTACAATCCAGATCTTCAAGTAGATCTGGTGGATGAGTCTCGTTCCTCTGGCAGCTCGATCGCGCCGAAGAAGCGATCGCAAGCTCAGGCTTTCTTCATCTGCTTCTCGTGGGCTCAGAGAGCTTTGAAGATGAAGAAGCAGAAGCAGAGCTGAGATGTGCTTGAATATCAGATGGAAGAAATAGCAAAGACAAAGACAAAACAAGAGTNTTTCTTCATCTGCTTCTCGTGGGCTCAGAGAGCTTTGAAGATGAAGAAGCAGAAGCAGAGCTGAGATGTGCTTGAATATCAGATGGAAGAAATAGCAAAGACAAAGACAAAACAAGAGTCTTTCTGTCTGGTATTTCGGCTGCATCCAGCTGGAGAGCTCGGTTCGCGGAGGAAAAAAAGAGTGCATTCCGAGACAAGCTTTGTAAGTTTAACTCGCAAACATAAAACACTTGAAGCAGCAGGCTCGCAAACACAAGACAATCGAAGCAGCAGGTTGACCACAATAAGACATTCGAAGCAGCAGGCAAGAGTGAGCTAGCAGGCAAATCCAACCAGCATGCGCAGTGAAAGCTTTGATATTATAAGGACCGCAAAATAAGGTACCCCTAATTTTCGGAATCTCCCATGTGATCCGCAGCCCATTATCAATGCAGAACCCGCTGCCTGGATCCAACAATCCTAAGCCAGCTGGTGTTTCGCGGGCTAGACCCCCTCATTGTGGCGCTATAGCCGGCTATTTTCTGAGGTTGGGGCTGCAGGTGCACCCTAAGCATCCCTAAACGGTTCTAACTCCCTCTCCTGTAGTAGTGTTGTGGCTCACAGATGAAAAATTTCTCCGCGGCCCGCGGAAGTTGTTCGCAAAGCCGACTTCTCTTGGCGCCGGCCACAAGTCAAGGCTGAGGTATGCTCCTGATGCGTAGGGTTTAGCGTTTAGGGTTTATAGGGTTGAAGCTTCAGGGTCGAGGGTTTTATAGGTTCAAGGTTGAGGATCTAGGGTTTAAGTTTCAAGGTTTGTGATTTCGGGTTTAGGGTTAGGGCTCTCGTAGGGTCGAGGGTATAGGGCCTGGGGCCTACAATCGCAAACGGACTCGTCTGACCAGGCCTGCAAACTGTGCTGGTGAATTGGCTGACTTATCGAGACATGCATGAACAGATGAAAATATGCGAGCAACCACATCTACATGTGTTGGAGGAAAACATGCAGTGACAAGAATGTTCAAACTGCTGTAGCATGTAGCTGTGGATGTGTATGTATATATATACACACAGACAGAAACATACATACATGTAGATCGATAGATACACATACAGACTCTAGCACATAAGCTGTGGGTGTGGTTGCATTGTTGAACATGTTTCGTAATTGTGTTTGTTGATGCAGCGATGGTAGTTGCTGGTGCTGGTAGTTGTGGGCAATGACAAGCAGCATCTGTAAGTTAAGTCGCAAAGGGCAGGAGCAGCAGCAGTTGTAACAGCAGCTGTGTGAATATTGTAGGGGCCTTATTACCAATACTATTATTTTGGGGGTTCCTTATTGTGATTGTAGTATAATGGGCCCCAAAATCCTTATTCTAATCATTAAGGCCCCTATATTGACAACAGACTCAGTACCTGCAGAAGAACCAGGTTAATACTTGGAGGAGCAGGCAGCTCTCCTCTGCCTGCCGTCTTAGCAGCAGGCTTTTTCAGAAAGCGTTTTGTGAAGCACGTGTCTACATTCATCACTGAGCCATGAACAATCATACCGAGCCCTTTCTAAACCCAGCAAAGCTTTCCGCAAACTCTAAACCATAGGCCCTAATCCAATCCGAAAACCTTAATCAGGGGTGGTCGTGGTCCCATAAGACCCGCCTTGCCTTTCTTTCCTGTGGCCGGCAGTGCGCAAAAGTTGGAGAGCGGTGCGTGACACGGCGTGACCAACCGCAGATCTTAAGCGAGAGGGGATTCCTCAAAAGGGGGAAAGCAGCTGCCTGGTACGTAAGGAGGTTAAGGGGAAGAGCTTTTGCTTCTAGCATGTTAGCGCTTCGTGTCGCAAAGACCATCAAAGACCCCGAACCATAGCTAGGAAGTGTACAGAAACAGTCAGTCGGCCTATGCAATTGCACGTGTACCTCCTTGTTCCTCGAAGAGCCAAGTACCAGGAGCTGGCAGCTGCATCACCCTAGTCTTGCAGAAGCAGAGTGTACTTTGAACGCGGCATCAAAATGGTAATGCTTACAGCTGAGAGATGATAATTTGGAAGCCGGAATAATATAGTAGAATGTGCCCCCCAAACCTTTTTCTCATGATGAAGACTTCTACTTTAAATGTCTTAAACGACTTATACAGTTGTATAATCTATATACCCATCAGGCCCCAGTACCGTAGAATCATATCCTCCACTTTAAGTTCGAGGCTTTCAGGGGGTTTAGGTACTAATTATGTTCAACCAACATACCCTATAATGAATTACTTCGGGACCTTACCCTCAACCCAAAGCTCTACTTCCTACAGTAATGCTAGCTGGCCTACTTTCAGTACCCGGGCCTCTTTTCGATCCGCCCTGCGATCGCTGTTTAAAACTTTGAGGTCTATGCTTACCTCAACTACCATAGCCTTGTTTTGTTAGGTTCTTAGTATTATTAACAGTGAACATCAAACCTGCAGGAGCCTATCAAAAACAGGTTTGGTAGTTTCAGGTAGGGCTTTAGATCGAGGTCCCTTAGTCTAATAAGGTCCGAACTGTAAACCTTCAAAGCTAGAACTCCAAACCCTCAAGGCTGGACCTATCTAGAATCCACATCCGACTTAGGGTTTCAGTATTTCGATGATGATCTGATGTGCAGGAGGGCGACCCGGCCCCTTCGCACGCCGAGGATCTCCATCCAGAAGTGGGAGTTTCTGAAAATAGGGGACCCTAATATAGTACCCCTAAATAGTAGGATCCTTATTATAAGGACCCCAAAATAAGGTACCCCCCTATTTTCGGAAACCCCCGAGTGGAGTGGTAGGTTTAGGATGTATGTGGACTACCTGCACCCTAGCAAACTTACTTTTTCAAGGACTTACATCAGGAAGCCATGATCAGGGACCTAAAGGGACATTTTGGATCAGGGGTCCGTAGCTTCAGGGTTTAGGGTAATTAGTTAGGAGAAGCGGTATTGTGGTTTAGGATCATTGCGGGAGTAGGATTTCCTTGCTGAGGCTGTTGGTTTCGTGAGCCCTGCAGAGATTCCTCTTCTAGCATTGACGTCCCCTTCATCCTTGAACAGCTTGAGGATGCTCTCAGCTTCTATAAGCATGTTTTCCCTTCCAAGCCCCTGTCCGGAGCCCTGAGTCCGGAACAGGAGACTCTCCACTCGAAATGCGTCATATACCGTGATTTTTGCCAAGGTTATAGTTCTATTATTGCTATTTATTACTACCACGATTACGATTACTATTTTTAATATTGCAATTATTATTATTGCCTTGCTGGTATGAATATTGTTGTTTTTGGTATTCGTATTACTATTATTATTTGTGTTCTCATGTTTATTCTTATTGTTATTCTTATTCTTAGTCTTAGTCTAAGTCTTCTTATTCTTCTTTTCTTAATGTTATGAATGTCCTTATTATCCTTATCCTTCGTATTATCGTTATTTTAATCCTCCTTCTGATTCGTATTATTGTTATCATCATTATTAGTTTTCATGATTATTTTCATCGGTATTAGTGTTACTAGCATTATCCTGAACCATCCTCAAGCTCACAAGCCCAGCCCGGAAATCAAAATCTCGACAAGGAGCGCCATGCGGAGGCTGAGGCGCTGGAGAGCGAGGCACACGTGAAGGGTCCCCGAACCCTACTTGGAGGTTCATGCGTAGTTATAAGTGGGGTTATAAGTAGGGTAACTATTGTTATAACCCATACCAAGGGACTTATTTCCCCACTTTTTACTACCCATGAACCTCCAAGTAATGCTCCATGTACCAAAATAGTATATACTTTGGCCTCCAAGTAGTCCCTATATAGGTACATAGGGGCCAAAGTATACACTATTTGGGTACACGGACCAACATGTGTCTTTACGGGGTGTAAGCTTTCGGGGATGGGTTCGATGGATCGTGGGTTTAGCGGCTTAGGGTTTAATCAGGGTGTTCGACGTGTTAGGTTCAGGCTGTCGTGGGTTTTGAGTAGGGCTACCTTCGGATTTCATTCTATGCGCTGGGTTCAAGGAAAGAACTCTAGTTCACCGTCAGCCGGTGACTGTTTTGCACCTACCGACTGTCGCAGCATGCGTTGCTCGTTGTTGCTCCGTCCGGGAGTGTTTATCATCGATGGCTGACTCGAACGCTTGTTGCTGTGATTTGGGCAAATTTGGGCCGGGTTCGTTTGCTATTTATATTAACCAAGGATTATACTGTAAAACACAAGAGATTTCATCTTATGATCGAAACCAGCTTGAGCTATGTTCCTTAACTGAGGGGTGGGTATTGGGCCCTCTGGGAACCTCCAGTGCCCTCTCTCCGCGAGGTCGCAAGGCTGCGGGTGGAGCGGCAGCAGCTGGTCGGTGCACCCCAGTTCTTGCGAAACGCCGTCGTACAGGGGTTTACCATACGGGCTGTTTTAAGGGGTTTTAAAGGGGTGGGTTACTAAAGTAAAGCATTGCACAGATTTTTGGGGGCCGGGGCTGATCGGTCATCAAGATGTAATTAGGGGGGTTCGGGCGGTTAGGGCTTGGTGTCTGGACTTTTGGGGGCATGCCGAAATTTCAACTTTAGGCGTTGAGGAATGTAGCGGGTTTGGGTTTAAGGTTTAGGTTGTAAAGCTTAAAATCGAGGAATGTAGGGGGTTCAGGGCTTAGTGGTTTAATGCCATGGCTTTGAAGTGTAAAGTTTAGTTCCTGGGCCTGAGTGCATATCCCTAAACCGTACTTGCGGTACAAGGACGACAGCCTAAAGCCGTCGAAATCCAGACACAGATCGCTAAAATCATGGGGCTTCTTGGAAGTATGGCTACCTTACTTCATCATTCACCTCGTCTTTCGGAAAATTCCGCCTCAGGCGGAGCTGGGCAACGCTTTGCGCACACAGCTGCGCCTGGAGCGAACTACACCCTCGCATGGTCAGGAGATTGACACGAGTTAATGTACTGTCCGTTTAGGGTTTAGGGTGTAGTGTATTCAGAAGGTTCTAGAAAGGTGTTTCTATATCATTGTTACATGGTCTTCACGGCTTGAAGGTTTTCGTGTTTTGTTCGGGCGGTATCGTTTTGGGTTTCAAAGGGCTAGGTCGAAACGGTTAGGTTGAGTGTAGGCTTCCGGGTTTAGTGCATCTGCGCATATCTGTTCCCTTTCGGCATTCAGGGTCACCTTCAAATTTGCCAAGAATGCAGACCCGAAAGCACCCTATATGACGAAAGAACTAGAAGCTAAAGCCTCAGCCCTGGACCCTTGGAACCTGAAAGCCCTGAACCCTTACATCGGATGATCCCCTTAAACCCTCTAGAATCATCGTGAAGCCCTTTCTTGAATTTTTTGGCTCTATAACACGCCTACAAAGTCATAAACTAAAGTGCGCAGCCCTGTCTAAAGTCTAAAGCTATATCGAACGAAAGGGGCATGTAACTAGCATTGTTAGACAACCCCAGCATAAACCCTAAGCCCTAAACACTAAACCCTAAAACTCGAAAGCCCCAAAACCCTGAAGCCCTCCTCCCGAAAATCCTAAGCCCTGCCCCCTAAAACCTCAAAGCCTTACCCTAACCTACCAAAACCTACTTTTTCGCGGGTTCTTATTATAAGCCCTAATACAGATTTTTATAGAGACCCGACAAAAAGTAGGTTTTGGAGGGTTAAGGTATTCCGCAACCCCGAAACCTCAGGGTCTATGTATCCAAAGAATGTATACATTGGCCTTACCCTCGGGCTCCGAGCTCCATAGTAGTTCCTTTTTGGGGTTCATATTTAGAATCCTATAAGGTAATCCCCAAAAGGAACTACTATGGAGCCTCTAGGTAAAGTAGTCCCTGTTTCGATACTTTGGGGCCAAAGTATATACTATTTCGGCACATGGACCCTTAGGGAAAACTCTGCCAAGCCCTAAAGCCCCATTATCTAAAACCCTCCCAGAAATCCTACAGCCCTACTTCCCTAAACCCGAAAACTCTGCCAAACACTAAACCCCCAAAACAAGAACCCCAAAATCTCCCTAAAAACTCCATAGTAGTTCCTTTTGGGGATTACCTTATAGGATTCTATTTATGAACCCCCAAAAAGGAACTACTATGGAGCCCTAGGGTCTGCCTGAGGAGCCTCAAGAGCAAGCCGATGAGCCTCCCGGCCCGGAGAGGCCGCAGCTTCTGCGGGCCCGGTGCTCGGTGTTCTTCTGCAGGGCCCGAGGCCCGCACCTACCCATAGGCCCCCATAGTCGTTTGTTTAAAGGGCTCCTTTAAAAGGGTGCTAGAAGGGTCACTATAAGGGTACTATGATATAGGGGCTTAGATAATTAGCAATACTATTTTGGGGGTTCCTTATTAGGAATATAGTAAAATATACCCCAAAACCGTGGTCTAGTTATTAAGGCCCCTTTATGAAGCCCTAAACCCTAAACCCAAAATAAGGGGGGCCATGAAGAGGCATCTTTGAGAAGTTTACGGCGGTTTAAGGTGCAGGGTTTGGGGCTTAGATGGTCTGTGGTTCTAGGGTTTCTTGTCTAGGCGTTTGGTTTTCTGGGTTTGTTGCTTATAAATTGGCTCCAGGTTGCGTCGGTTGCGTTAGAAAATTTTAAGGGGTGGTAGAGGGGTCTATGGCCAGATATCTTTTGAAGCCTCAAACCACTGCTAACTTCAATTGCCCCAAACCCTTAAAACCCTGCTAGACCAACCGTAAACACAGACGCCTACAGTAAACTCCTAAAGTTGGAAACCGGATTAAGGCCAAATAGTGCTGGGATTCCCTATACATTCCTCTTAAGGATTGAGGCTATGGGGTTTCCAACTTTTGGGCTTCTACTGTAAACCTTCAAACCTTAAACGCCAATGGCCCTCAAGCCCAAAACCCCTAGCCTAGAACGTCGAATCCCTCCCCACATCTCCAGGCCCCGCACCTAAAACGCAGTAAAGGGCTAAATCTTCCAACCCTGAATCCCGAAAGGCCTGAAGCCCTGATATGAATAGCATCCAACACCCAACCCACCTGCAAGAGAGACATGCAAGCGCATATATATATGTATATGTATATGTATATGTATATGTATATGTATATGCATATGTATATATGCATATGTATATGTATATGTATATGTATATGTATATGTATATGTATATATGTATATATGTATATATATATATATATGTGTATATACACATACATATGTGTATATATACATATATATACATACATACATAGTCTATGTATATATATATATACATATTTTTATTTATATGATGTATAGATAGAATGATATGTGTCATTACATCGTATGTATTATACATACACAACCCACAACAGGAAACACAAAGACACAAAGCAAACTTCGAATGCCGAGGCCGCCATCCGCGCCCTCCTGGCCGAAAACCGCTCGCTCCAGGCCGAAAGACCCGATTGAGACTTAAAGAAGGCGAAAAACGGCTCGAAATTTAGGGTTTAGGCTTTCAGCAAACATAGCAGGTCACTCATTGCCAAAAGACCGAACAAACCATGTACGTACATGGCTGTTTTTGGTCTTGCCAGTAAAGTCGGATCCTGACATTAGAGCCTTTTAAGAAAGGGGGCTTGTTAGTCAGGCGTCTTCTGAAGAAACATAAATCCTTGACAACCCGAGCAAAACTTAAAAAGCAAAAAACACGACCCCAATTTAAGCCCCGAAATGAACAGACACCATATTGACACCTCGAATACTTGATATGCCTCACTGCACCGCAAGAGAATCATGACAAAACTTGGCCTACACTTCCTAAGCCCAGAACCTAACACCCTGAGCCCAAACCCTGAACCCTGACACCTCCACCCCAAATCAACTCTAAACCCTAAACCCCAAAATCCCTAGACGCCGAACCCTGGAGGGAACCCTGGAGCACTAAAGCCCTATAGCCCCAATCCCTGAAGCCCCAAACTAAACCTCTCAAGGAACCGGTTTAGGGTTTAGGGTTTAGGGTAAACCTTAAACTCTTAAACCCTAATCCCTACACCTGAAATTCATGGAGCCCTTAAACCCTATACCCTTAAAAGATCCCTTAAACCCTGAGCCATCCTACACCCAGACCCTTTAACCATAAAGCCTCAACCCTTAAACCCGTCTTACACCCTCAAACCCTAAACTCTAAACTCTAAACCCCTAGCCATTTTGGCTAGAGTCTGGAGCTATCACAGCCAAGTTCAAGGCTCGCGTACACTGGATGCAGATTTCGGGAACGGTTTTCAGGAAGAAATCTCTGAAGGAGATCTGTCTCGAAGGGGTCCAGGATGGGATGCAGAATCATCCAGAGATGGGACATCACAGTAATGTAGGGGCCTTATGAATTACCTATACTGTTTTGGGGGGGTCCGTATTATTTATAGTATAATGGCCCTACAGTATCTGAACTTGGGTGCAAGAGCACCAGCTTCATTCATGGTCCAGGATGGAGTCTTCGACATATGGGCAGATTCCTCGGCACCGCGACCAGAAACAGCAATCTCCTGGGACGAACCCAGAGACTCCAATATCCCTTAACTAAGGAATATACCTTAAATTATAGTAGGATCCCTAATATGATTTAAGGTATATTCCTTAATTAAGGAATATTGGAGTCTCTGGGAAGATGCTCAAGCAGTCATTCAGAATGGTTTTGGACAACACACCTCCCTGGAACAAACAGCCAGCTCTCAAATCCAAGGAGTGTTTGTTTGCCTTCCAGCATGCACATGGAAACGCCCGAACCCTGGAAGATTCGGATATCCTTGGTCCGCAGTTGTGGACACGACTCACCAAGACATGAGCTCACAAGCAGCCATGGCAAGAGAGAGGGGAGTTAAGCTGGGGAAGATCCTAGAGACTCCAATATTCCTTGATTAAGGAATATACCTTAAATCATATTCGGGATCCTACTGCAATTTAAGGTATATTCCTTAATTAAGGGATCTTGGAGTCTCTGGGAAGATCTTGCTTGACTTTCTGACGGGATTGGCTAGAGAGAAGGGGACGGGGAAAGCTGTGCTGGATGAGGCAGAGACTGTTCGTCAGACACTAGACTGCAGACCCCATCTGCAACATGACTCCTTGAGTGTAGGATATCTCGCGAAAGGGCCCAGCTTGCCTCTCGCTAGTGCGGGTTCCCACCAACCTTGAGGGAGCGGTGAGGCAGAGGCGCTCAAACAAACCAAAAACCCTAGACCCTGTAACCCTCTACACCCTACACCCTAAATCGTAAACCCAAACCCTAAACCCTATAACCCTCTACACCCTACGCCCTAAACCCTAAACCGAAACCCTAAACCCTAAACCCTAAACCCTAAACCAAAACCCTACCCCTTTTTCTTCGGAGCCCCGCGCCGGTCCCTCGGACAGTCTCGGGGACGCTCGAGGCTCGGCTCGAGAGTGCATCCGAGGCCCAGGCCGGTGTGGGTAAACAAAGGAAACCCGGAAGGTTTTAGGTTTTACAGGTTGTAAGGTTTATAGGGTTTATAGTGTGTAAGGTTCGAGGTTTTATAGGGTTTAAGGCTTATAGGGTTGAAGGTTTATAGGGTCTATAGGGTTTAAGGGCTATAGGGTTTATAGGGTTTAAGGTTTAGGGTTTAATAGCGTTTAAGGTTTTAAGGTTTAGGGTTTAGGGTTTCAGGGGTTAGGGCTTAGGATTCGGTTGTTGGGGTTTAGGGGGTTTTAGGGTTTGAATCGTTTTGTTTTAATCGTTCTGTTTATATATATATATATTGTTTTATGCGCATAAGGTTTAGGAGGACTGGGTCAACAAAGGAATCCTTAAGGTTACAGGGTTCATATGCTTAGGGGTGTTGAGGTCTTCTAGGCGTGATCGGGTTACATGGCTTTGGCTTTTGGTGTTTCAGGCTTCGGGTTGAGATTTTTGTTGGTTTTCGGGCTTATGTTTGGGGCTTTCGGGTTTTAGGGTTTTAAGGTTTAGGATTGAGGGTTTTAGGGTCTTAAGGTTTAGGATTGAGGGTTTTAGGGTTTTAAGGTTTAGGATTGAGGGTTTAGGGTTTTAAGGTTTAGGGTTGAGGGTTTTAGGGTTTTAAGGTTTAGGGTTGAGGGTTTTAGGTTTTGGGGTAAGGTTTAGGGTTGTAGGGAGGGTCAGGACTGGTCTTTGCAGTTGCAGCTAGATATTTGTGAGATGTAGCGCCCGGATATTAGGGGTAGGCTTCTGGGATTACCCTAGGGCTCCATAGTAATTCCTTTTTGCGGTTCATATTTAGAAACCTATAAGGTAATCCCAAAAAGGAACTACTATGGAGCCTCTAGGTAGGTTGAGGGTTTATGTTGGGTTTCGACCTGATAGGTTTGCAGTGACGCCCAGGGTTCAGGTTGGGGACTTGGGGTTAGCCATGTTCTTGTTAAGTTTGGGCTGGGCTTTGGAGTACCATACTTTAATACTTTTTTCTTAAAGGAACCCTTATGAAATAAAAGTTTATACTTTTTTTCTCCCTGGGTACTTAAATGCCCAGTGGGGGTTGATGCTACATGGAGGGATAACATCTCGGAGTTAGAAGAGCACTCCCTGCCTTTCTGCTACGGGAATGAAGTTGTGAAATGAAGACTGTGGTGGTCTTCAGGGATCCGGGCTACGAGTATTGCTACCATCGTTACGACTGCTACTACTGCCGCTAAGCCTTCATGCGCGAACGACACACACACAGAGAAACACCGGACACCGGACATCGATAATACTACTGTTGCTGGGATCACTGGTATCATTGAGGTTCGGTTAGGTCCCTACCCACTCAAAGTGACCACAAGGAGAATGATGATTTCGTAGGGTCTAGGATCCGCTTATATACCTCTGGCACCCCCCACTGCTGTTGGGGGAATTATGAACCCTACAACCCTTTCAACAAGAAAAAATTGTTTTGAGACCTAAACTGCTGCATATCCTTCACCAGGGCAGTGGTGGGCCGACATCCAGCAGGTGCGCGTGCGGGGGAGCGATTTTTTTTGGGGGCAGACCCTAGGCCCTCCACTCTGAACCTGCCCACATGGGCTGGAGAATGCTGGAAAAACAAAAACGACACTCTGAACCAAGCTTTCATTAAGGACCCAAGTACCATGTATATCTATACTTGAACTTGTCAAGCGCCATGTCTTGCGCATCCTAGGCCGTCAAAGCCATGCATGCTCAGCTTAAGCCCCTTGGCCCTGCGTCCCTGTACCCTGACAGACCCTTGCTGGAAGAGGGCAGGACCTTGAGTCTTAGACTACCTAAACCAAAGAATCCTAGAATCCCACGCCTTAAACCTTATGCAAACCGCTTTTCCGTGTAGGCCCTCTGCCTGGCGCCCGTCCTCTGCAAGCAGGGGCACCAGAGCCTTTGCTGCAGCTGGGCCTTGCTGAAGATCGGGCCAGCCCTACCCCAAACCCTAAACCCTAAACGGTTTAGGGTTCAGAGTTTAGGGTTCGTCACCTACCTGCCCAAACGTTGCTGATTGATTCGGTGCTTATCGGTCCTGAAAACGATTGGTTGTTTGCTTGCGCCTATAGGGCCAGGGCTCAGGGAAGTGTGACCTTGGAGGGGGGTCGGGGCTCTGAAGCTCAGGATGACGGCTTCAGGCTTGCTTGAGAAGGGGGACCGTAGGGATGTACTGCGAAGACCAAGAGCTTGGTGACATGTCAGCACCATGTCCAGAGAGTTAAAGAGCCGGAGTTCAGGGCCCTTAGTATACCCAACAGAGCCCACTCCACGTATTTGGAGGCATACCTTACACCATGAGCACTCCATAGGGGTCTCTGGAAGCTGGGGTGTAGACTGTAGAAAATCTGTTGCTCCTCCTTTCGGGGCCAGAAGTGGTGCAGTGGCAGCGAGGATGTTAACAACCTGGTTTGAGAATTTCAGAGTTCAATGTATGCATTTTAGGGCTCCGGGGGGCCGTTGTTGCAGCCGTGTACCCGTCGAACCCACAACCCCGGCTTATACCCCTGAGCCCCTGAACCCTGAGCATGCCAGCAGGTTCCCCAAGTAGGCCGCACCCTCGTTCTGAGGACTGGGCAAAGCCGGTGGTGCTTTTGTGACGCTGCTGGGTTATAAGACGAGTCACCGTGCAATTCAAGCGCATGACACCCGTCCCAGCATCATGATGTCTAATTACTGTCGTCATGAGCATCGCTACGGCCATCTTAATCTTCGTCACAGTCATAATCACGAGCACCATCAGCAACAGCACCATCAGCGACATTCACATCACAGACATTATCTCCGCCATCCGTCATAAACAGCATCAGTGTCAAGATCGTTCTTGGCAGCACGGTGTTCTTCTTTGAACTAGTACGGCCTTTAGATGACAAGACAACTTTGAAATTTGCTCGAACCTCCTTTGAAGCGATGTCTGGTTTGGCGTAAACACAAGAATCCCTGAAACTGTTGCCCCCAAAGCCCTAAATCCCAAAGGGGTTTGGGTTTAGAGTTTCGGGCTTGGGGTGCAGCCATAAACCCTCACATCCTAACGAACGGAAGCCGAAAGCGCCTAAGGCAGAGCCCTAAACCCTGAACCACCCAAACCCTCGGGCGCTTTTTGACTGCCAGGCGGAGGGCTCTGCCGCTGAGCCTCCAAGTGAACGTGCGAGACCGGGCTCGGGGTGAAGGGTTTCTTGGGTTTAGAAGTTTAGGCTTTGCCTAGAGGCTCCATAGTAGTCCTTTTTGGGATTACCTTATAGGATTCTATTTATGAACCCCAAAAAGGAACTACCATGGAGCCCCAGGGTAGGGTTCAGGGTTTGGGACTCAGGGTTTAGATTTTAGGGTTTAGGTTCTGGAGTTTAGGGTTTAGGGTTTAGCTAAGGCTTTGGGGTTTGGGGTTTAGTTTAGGGTTTTGGGTTTGGGGGCCCCAAAATGGTTTGATAGTGCGGTGCTCTCGGATACCGTGTTAAGTTCTTTGGTTGTTGGTTTGTTTTCGGATGTTCGGGCTTTTTTTCTGACCCAGATCCTCCAAAGGTAGATTTTTTGCTTACTTCCTGCTAACGGGGTTAAGGGTTTACAGGGTTTAGGGCTTAGGGGGGCAGAGAAACCGGCATTGACTCAGAAGGACTCTTGGTGGTTGAAGGTTTCGGGCCGTAGAGTATGAATTCCTGAAGAATGCTGCCCCATTCGGCCTTGCAAGCTAATTTCCTGTCCAAGTTGGGGAAAGTGTTCCTGACCTTGGTTTCCTACCTATGCCGTGATACCCTAATCAGTATGATTGCTGTTGCTTCTACTGCTCTGGTTTTGCGCAAGAAAAGCCAACAGCGGCCACAGAAACGAACTCTAAACTGCGAGACCCTAGGCCCCCCCCAAAGCCCTCCTACCCAAAGGCTCCATGTACCCATATAGTAGATACTTAGGCCTTAAAGTACCTACCTAGGGACCCCTTTAAGGCTTAAGTATCTACTATAAAAGTACATGGAGCCTTTGGGCTAGAAACCGAAAGTCCTGAAACCATGAAGCCTCTGCCGCAAGACTCCGGAAAAAAACTAGATCCTATAAGCCCCAGAAACCCTGACCCCCAATTAAGGAATACCTACGGTTCCTTTAGGGGATCTATAGAGTTTAGGGTTTAGGGGATTCTAATATCCCTTAGTTAAGGCCCCCTCAAAAAACAACATGCAACCCAGGTCCGGCGAGCCCTGCGTTGGAGTCGGATGCCCAGTGGATTTAGTGTTTGTTCCAGGGGTTTCGAGTTTAAACCCTGAACTCTAAACCCCAAACCGTGAGGGCTTATAAGCTTAAGATTTAGAGTTCAGGCATGAATTATAACAGGATTAGGGTGTCAAGGTTCAGGGTTTCGCCTTATCGTAGGCCTTTACGTAAGGCTGCACGGGGTTTGAGGCAGGCGTCAGGTCTTAATAAAGGCTTGTCGGATCCCGGGTTACAGAGGCTTAGGGAAGTATGGCTTAGGATTTTGGGGTTCAGGGGGCTCTCAGATGTTTATCACATTGGCATGGCCTCCCAACAGCCGCCGCTGCGCAAGACCCCAAGTGGCGGGGGCCTTGATGGAGAGCTGCTAGTGAACCCAGTCTACCTTTGGAAGAATCAGAGCCACTAGCTGCCTAGCTGTCGAATGTAAAGGTTGCTTCAAAGCAAGCCTGTGAGATAAATGAGATGAACCACAGATTGGTCGGCGAGGAAGGTCAACCGAATGGAATGTTATTGTTGGAAGCCTTCATGTGCATGATATGCACGAAAACCGTCACAAACGATCGTTGGGAGACTCTCAAAGAAGTTACGGAGGCACTGATGGCAGCCCCCGTTCCAGAAACCACAAGCCCTTAACCCCATGCTGCTCCTGCCACATCCTGCCGAATGGTGAAAAAACCCTACACAGCATTGAACCCCAAACCCAACCCTGAAAGCGGTAGGCACTAAGGCTTAAGTCAGCCCGAACTCCTAAACATACTGCCCGCCCCACCCCCCTCCCGAACGACAAGCCTAAACCTTAAACCCTCGACCGCCATGCGAACCCCGGAAGCCCCAAACCCTAAACCAGAAATCCTGAAGCTCTATGTGACCCCTAAACGCTTGTTCCCCTAAACCCTAAACCTCACCAAACGAAGGCACCTACCAGGACCCCCAAGGGCTCTTAGAGAGCCCTTATTGTCCTTAATAGTGGGCCGTATTTGGGGGCTCTAGGTATATGAAGACGCCTATATTGCAGCTCTTATAAAACCCTTTGTGATTTAGCCTTTAAAGTTGGTAAGGCGCCTATATTACTTAGTAGCTGAGTGGATACACTTTACACTTTTGGGGATAATATTACTCACTATAAAACTGAAAGTGTACACTTTTTGGGGCTTATGAACTCAGCAACTAAGATTAAGCAGCCGAGACTCCGCGGTGTTCCCCCGACTCCTGCGGCTGCTGCCGGTGCTTTGCCCGGACCCGGAGGCGAAATACGGGAGGGCTGTTGATTCGAGCCAGGGTTTAGGGTGTTTTAGGGGTTTTGGGCCTTCCTTTAAGGATTCCTAAAGGGTTCAACGGGTTTGCGCATGGTTTAGGGATTTGGGGTTTCCGATTGTTAAAGTTTACGGCTTTAGGGGTAGGGCAGGGGTTTTAAACTGGGTCATTTTAGGGTGTTGAGGTGTTAGAGCTTAAGGTTCAGGGTTAGGCTTCTGAGTTCAGGAATTTTGGGCTGCGGGTCCTGCGAGTTGTGGATGCACAGGGGAACTAGGATGGGGTTCAGGGTTGAGGGCGATTGCTAAGCCAGGGGTCTTGCATGAATTGACCTTTGCAACACGTTTCATTATTGATTTCTTCTGAAAGCAAAACTCAACATACCAGGGCCCAAGTCTAAACCCAAAAGCAGGGAATCTCCGAAACCTGAAGACTACGATCGTTTAGGATTTGGGGCTTAGATCCTCAGCCCTATATAAATGACGGACCAAATTCCTACTTGACATTTGTGAGGTTTTATGCGTCAGCCCGTGGCACCCGACGAAGCCGCACGGCCGGGCACTCGCTGGTTTCGGGCTTTTCGCGAGTGCAAGATTCCAGGGGCATATTAAATTACATATGCATAGTAGCAACTACCTAGAGGCTCCATAGTAGTTCCTTTTGGGGATTACCTTTTAGGATTCTAAATATGAATCCCAAAAAGGAACTACTATGGAGCCCTAGGGTAGTACAATTTGCGACCGCTGTGGTAGAAGGTGAGGGGCTCATGGGCTGGTGTATAGAGATTCAAGCTTTAATGCTTCAGGGTTCAGGGTTTCAGGTGCCAGCCCTAACCATACCCCGATACCCTCAGCCCCAATTCCTAAACTTTAGGTTTTAGGGCAGCGTTTTGGGTTTTGCTTGCAACTACCAGTCAAACAAGTGTTTCTCGAGTGTCTTTCGCCTGTGTCTTGCCGGCAATCAGGTCAAATCAAGCACTGAACCAAAGCATCAAGCTATAATACTCTAAGCCTTGTGACGCAAATTTTCCATATGTTGACCCCCCAGGCCTCAAACCCAAACGGCAAGAAGTCTTGAATCCTAAGTTTCCTAAATCCTCTTTGTGCCAACCTGCCCTGATCTTGCGTGGGCGTAGTTAGAGATTCAAATCTTGGAGCTGGAGGTTCCGAGTGTTGGGGTGCAGAGTTTGAGGATTTACGGTTCGGGTGCCAGGCTGCATCCACCGGACATGACAGTTGTTGTCAGTGCTTCGGGTTCAGTGCAAGATACCTGACTTTTATGCTGTTGGTCATGGGAAGAACCGCCGTATGGAAAAGGAGCCAAAACTTCGCACAATCGTCAAGGCCCTCAGAAATCTGCTGCAACTGGAGCTCACCTTGCTCCGAAATGCGGCAAGACACCTGCCACGCATACTGCGCAACAAAAAAATCATAAGCGGAAATTTGTGGATGGCATTTGCCACTTCCTGCCACCTGTCGCAGGCAGTGTTGCTTTCCGGGATGAACTTCTGCTTCTGCTTGAAGAGTGGTGATGATGCCTGAGCAGCCTTATCTCTAAGGCTTAAGCCGTAAACTTGTAATCTTTAAACCGTAATAAAACCCTAAACGTAAAACCTGCCGCTTCCTCAAACCCTGAACCCTAAACCTCATAAACCCTAACTCCTCCTAAACCTTACGATGCTCACGTAATGAAGCCCAAGGAAAATGAACAATCAGCGAGTCCAAAACCCTGCGAGGCTTTGGGTTTAGGGCTTGCAGGGTTCAGCCTACAACCACTCGCCAAAAACACAGACTATCAAAGCCTTGCGAAAAAAACATTGCGCAAGCCTCGAACACTGTGTAAAACCTCAGAGAGCCGAACGAAGCCCTTGACAAAGCTCTCGCTGCAGGCTTCCCCGGAGTGCGACAGATCGTGGCACAGCGAGCCAGCGCAAGGCCGTGGTTACCAGGGGGGGTCCGGGGCTTGGTAGTAAGTAACCCTAAGGCTCTAAGGACTCATATTTTAAGGCTTTTGGGCCTAAAGACCATATTATATAAGGCTTTTGGGCTATTTTGAGCCTTAGGGTAAGGGTTGTAGTAGTGGTGGCGGTGGTGGTGCGTGATTCTTACTACAGTACCACCACCACCAATATTAATATCAACCTTAGTTATTCACAGCTGAACACGGGCAGAAGCAGCAGCAGCAGTGCTGAACTACAGTAGAAGAGTAGGGTTTCTATAATAGCAATCTTCATGATGGTTTGAGCAAGTATCCCTCAAAAAAGGAAGCCCTCCAGGGAGCCCTTATAGGAACCCTTGAAGGATCCCTCAAAGGACCCCGAAAAGGAACCCAAATAGGCACCTACGACCCTTTGGGGCTGCAAGGCGCTCGAGCGACTCCGTGCAGCGCAGGCGAGGCATGACGAGGCGGGTTTTTGAGAGCACAGGATCCAAAAACCTGGCAAGAGGCTGCTACTTAAAGGATTATACCGTAGACCCGGTGAGTCGGGGGTCATAACCTGCTAGTTTGTGGGTATGGGCTACACGTACACGTAGGGTTTCGTGGATTGCGGGCGGACTCTCGGGCTTGGGTGTTTGTGAGGGTTTGAGGGTTCGGTGGTTTTGAAAGTCAGGACGTATACATAGGCTTTTGATGCTTCAGGGTTTGGTCCGGCTTCCGCAGTGATAAACAGCATCCCTAAACCCTAAACCCCTAAACCCCTAAACCCTAAACCCCTAAACCCTAAACCCCTAAACCCCTAAGCCCTAAACCCTAAAAAGGATCTCCCGCGCCAACGTGTTATTCCTTGGATGGGGCTTGACGGCCTGTAGGTCTCGGGATCCTTGCAATACTTCTGGCGATCGTTCCGAACACAACCTGAACCCGAAGGAGTTGAGGATGCATGAAAATGATATACTAAACTGTGACATCTGCCATATATAGCACAGCATCATGAGAGAAGCTCGAAATCAGAAGTTCTATAGATTCTATAGTGTATTACAGCACTGCACTACACTACGTTACATTACAATGTACACGACAAGACCATAGATTATATGGTACATTTCAGATGATGCACTATGTGGCAATGCATTTCTACTACATCGTATCTCTATGATATTGCGTTTCATCGTTTGGCATTGCATCACAGTAGGTTTACCGTAACCTTGTGGAAACAAGCCTTCAATCTTGGCTGTGTCGTAGAGTTTCTCTTGTTTGCCTGCCTCTTGCTAATGTCCTTTACTGTGCTTCGGAATGTTTAGGGTTTAGGGTCGTCGTGAGTTGTGCTCTTGCTTTCTCGGAATTTTCAGAAGATGCTTTTCATGAGCCTCGCACTAGGGGTCAAATACCTAGTGCTCATGACTGCCCCGATTATTAACCTTCCTTTTCTAGCACCCCATACCCAAACACCTGATTGTTACGTACTTTGAGCTTTGGACCCTAACCGTCCCTGGCATAGAGTTGTGGATTATAAATAGCCTTCCTACACTCGTTTAATTTTACAGACTCCCATAACTTTCGGAACCCCCTAAATTACACGGGAACCGTAATTAACCTTGCGGGTTCGCGGGCCTACGTAAGCCTATATGGTGGGTAGTTCGGCCTCAATGAGCATCTCGTACAGTACATTGAGGGCAACGGCAACAGCGCATAGTATATAGGGACACGGACCTTACAAAATGCGGTAAGACGCTGTAAATTTAAATCCTGTCGAGCCCCACTAACATGTGCCCTTTAGGGCAAGTGAGATGGGATACTCAGTAAGATTATCCCCGCTCCTCATGCATATATATATATATATATCTCTCTCTCTCTATCCCTAAAGGTCCATGTACTCATATGCTATATACATTGGCCTTAACGTGCTCCCTATATAGGTAGATTGGGCCCAAAGTATATACTATTTGGGTACAGACCCTTAGGGTATGCACACATAAGCCTATTGTACCCCAAGACCTTACTCTAACTTTATGGAGCCAGGCGGCAGAGGCTGCAGCAGCGCAGAGGCAGAAGGCAGCGTCCATCCGATGGGGTTTCAGGGTACTCCACAGATTCTCTTGAAAGGTTCTCTAAGGACTGTAAAATTTGGGATTTAGGGAAGAGCCCAACATATGCAAAGCAGTCAGAGTCAGAGGCACCTGACGATGCCCGAACGACAGACACAGGCCCGTTGTTGATGACATGATCGTGTGATGGTTTACAAACCCGAGACGCTCGAAACGTGCCCCAGAGCGTAGGTGCTAAACTGCTTCTTGCAACTATCCGCCTGCGAAGACCGAAAGGCCTACACACGCTACCTGGAAGCCAATAAACCTACCAGCTTCAAGGCTATACCGTGTCACATTGGGAGCATAAGCAATTATTTTGTAGCCCTAACGTGGGCATGTTATACAGGGACCCTGTAAGGGCTAAGTCTAGGCCATGTAGGTAAGTGCTCACTTTGGCTATGGGGTTTGCGCGGGTTCCAGAGGTCCATCACCGATGAACAGCGTGCATTTGCTCGTCCAATCTTTTTCCCATACTGAGGATCACTGTCGTAATGTCGGGAATCGTCCTCAAATTTGGAGCCTATAGGCAACCCTCGAAGCACGTGGGAGGAAAGACGAGTATTTAGCATTATAACCATACTTTACGGGAAGGCAATCGCTTGTAAATGTCATATAAGTCATCATCCCTCATCAACAGAATTGTCACAACTATTATTGCTGTTATACTCATATTGCATAAACATGTTGCCTTGGACCCTCTGGGAGACTTTGCGGATCTCCCTCCTCCATCCTTAGCACTAAACCCCAAGCCCTAAACGGAAAACCCCACACCCTAAACCCTAAACCCCTAAACCCTTAAACCCTAAACCCTAAACCCCTATACCCCTAAACCCTTAAACCTTAAACCTTGACAACTCCGAGCTCTGGGCCCAGAACCCTAGATCCGAGCTCTGAGCCCTGCACCCTAAACCGGAAGTCCTAAGCCGTAAGTTCCCAGACCCCCGGGAGGATCTAGAAAGTAGATCCCTTAATTTGGGGCCCTCTACTACTAAGGGTACTTTATAGGAACCCCCATTAAGGGATCTACTTTTTGAACTCCTAAACCCTAAACCCTAAACCCTAGTTTGGATCCTCCCTTCGGTCTGGGTCTCCAGCTTTTGCCGCTGATCCGCTGGCACGATGCGGCCAGAGCAGATGCTGCAGCCGCCGATCGACAGGAGCTTCCCGGGTGCCGACTTAGGGGTTGAGGGGTTTAGGGTTTAGGGGTTTAGGGGTTTTGGGGTTTTGGGTTTAGGGGTTTAGGGGTTAGAGGGTTTAGGGTTTAGGGGTTTTGGGGGTTTAGGGTTTAGGGGTTTAGGGTTCAGGGGTTTAGGGTTTAGGGGTTTAGGGGTTTAGGGTTTAGGGGTTTAGGGGTTTAGGGGTTTAGGGGTTTAGGGTTTAGGGGTTAGGGTTTAGGGTTTAGGGGTTTAGGGTTTAGGCTCTAGGCTCTAGGGTTTCTTAGAAGACGATGATAATATACAATACTTTACTACAGCAGTAGAATAGTAAGAAGATAAAATTTCTGTAAAATAGGTATATATGCTAGTATCTTACCATAGAAATATGGTAAAACAATATACCAGTATATCAATACAGTAGATAACAAGATAATGCTAAATAGAGTATTGACCAAATGAGATAAGATAGTAAGGTAAATACAAGGTATGATAATGTAATTATATAAACCTGCAAGTTTAGGGCTTAGGGTTTACAAGGGTTCTTATGCAAGAGTTCCCGCAATACTATGAGTGCACTGTTCAGAGTTGAAGTTATACGGGTTCCTATATATATATATATATATATATACACAGTATACAGGGGTTCCCGTGCAATAGCTGAATGAGGTCTTGGGTTTAAAGGGCCGTTGAGGGCTTTATAAAGTGGGCGGGGATTTAGGGTTCGGGGTTTGGGGGCTTAGGCTTCAGCCGTTCAGCATGGCAGGGCTTTGTGGCTGCAGGGTTGGGGGAACTCGTTACCTTGCTCTGTACTGCGTGCGGCCCACTAGAAACCGTGGATCTAAGAAGCAAAATCTAAGAAGTAGCCCTGAGCAAACAGCCCGAAATCGTAAAACCCAAGTAACCTACGACAACACTCCAGCAGAGAGTGGCTCCTATGAAACTGCCTCAAGCATGAACCTGCAAAGCCACATGACATAGCTACTAGACCCTAAGCAAATCTGTACAGCACCAAGCTACGGAATACTTTCGAATTCTTCTTCTGATCTGGTATACCCCAAGGTTCCAAGTCAAAAAAAGGGTTTCAAGTCCCTAAACCCTAAACCCTAAACACTAAAGCCACTGTCAGGGTATCCCTGCATTCCTAGACCCTACTACTTGGCTTTACACTTGAACCTTCTGGGATAGATATCTAGCAGTTGCCTTCACATCGAAGCCTTAAACCCAATCTTGTAGTTGCCCTCAAATCGAAGCCTTAAACCCAACACCCTAGACCCCTTAAGAGTAGATCGGAACAAAATGGGACCCTGTCTTACTGAGCTGCAGGAGTCCCCTGGGGACTAAGCACAGGGAGACGAGGAAGCACAAGGAGCGGAGCAGTTGCGGGGTTTCAGGGCTTAGGGTTTAGGATTTACCTAGAGGCTCCATAGTGGTTCCTTTTTGGGATTACCTTATGGGATTCTAAATATGAAGCCCAAAAAGGAACTACTATGGAGCCCTAGGGTAGGGCTTAGGGTTTCGGGCGTAGGGTTTCAAATCTTAACAGACTTAAAGGTTCAGACGAGAGGGGGTTTGTGGTTTGCATGTGGATGTGATATAGGGGCCTAAATAATTACCAATACCATGTTGGGGGTTCCTTATTATAACTACAGTATAATGGGCCCCAAAACCCTATTCTAATTATTGAGGCAACGATAGTAGAAGCCAGAAAGTTGGAACATCATTATCCTCATGCCCTTAAGCTAAAGTATAAGGGACCCTAGCACCAATCCTCCTACAGCCATGTTCCAACTTTCTGGCTTCTGCTGTGGGTTTGCAGGCTTATGAGGTAGCTAGCATTCAGACTGAAGGCATCGGGCCGCGAACCTTTTAGGAAGCCAGCTCGACGGGCTCGGGGGCTCGTTTGAGGATGGAAGCTTCACCTTTGCAAGTGTCCTGTAAGATTTTTTTTTCTGAGGGTCGTACGGGTTCCTTGAAGGGTTCGTGCCACTCTGGGGTTTTGGATTCTGTGCGTAATTGAGGTTTTCTTGACTTCAACGGATGCCCCAGTACTCAGAGACTCCAATATCCAATATCCCTTAATTAAGGAATATACCTGAAATTATAGTAGGATCCCGAATATGATTTAAGGTATATTCCTTAAGTAAGGGATATTGGACTCTCTGGGTATAGCTGAGGGGGGGCGCAGGGGGGGGGGGGGGGCAACACTATCCCCGACAGTCCTGATTTAGCCAGTTTAGCGATTACGATATGGTTCGGAAACTCCAGTTAACTGGCATTTCACGAGGCTGACTCTTCAGGTCTGAGTAGAAATTTTCACAGTCTACGCATGTCTACACTATAAGTCCGATTCCAGGCAATCACGCCCCTATTTTACTGGGTCCGAGGTTTCCGGGTCGCAGCCGCCACATTGCGCAGAGAGCTTTGTGGTCCTTTCTTCGGAGGTTGCGCTGGGTCTTGCGCGAAGTTTAAAGGCTCCCCATAGACTCCAGTATCCCTTAATTAAGGAATGTACCTTAAATGATATTAGGGATCCTGCTATGATTTAAGGTATATTCATTAACTATAAGGGATATTGGAGTCTCTGGGTGGAGGCTAAGACCCCCAAAATCAGGTAAATGTAATCTTCAAACCCGGCGCCCCGGAGAGTCCGATTGGAGCACCGTAAACCCTAAACCCTAAACCCAAACCCGAAGCTGCGTCGAGGACTTGATCGGTCGGCTTTGGGGAGTCTTCGGCAATGAAAGCTGGTCGAGGCCGATGACCAAGATAGAAGGTGTCTGCACAGGGTTTAGGGTTAGGGGAGAGGTTTCTGCGGTATCCTCTTGTCACCATATGGGTAGTTCTCCAAATCAGGCAGCCTTTTTAAGAAGAAAGCACCCCTGCAAGAAGGATCCGAAAAATTCGGAGAACTACCGACATAGTTGAACACCAATGAAACCAGAGACTCATTAAGGAATATTCCTTAAATCATAGTAGGATCCCTAATATGATTTAAGGCATATATTCCTTATTTAAGGGATATTGGAGTCTCTGGGTTAACCATGGGGCTGAGGGCGCTACCTTGAAATGTTGCTCGCGTGTATGAGGGTTTAGGGTTTAGGGTTTAGGGGTTTAGGGTTCCTAAACCCTAAACCCAAACCCTAACCCCTAAACGCTCAACTCGGCAATGAGATCCTTCAAGGAGCTTGAATCTAATGTTACTTGTAGGGTTTTGAGAAGTGTCTTCAGGGGATAACCCTAAACCCTAAACCCTAAACCCGATACTGAACAAGTATTGCGATGAAGTCTATGAGGTCAACAAGTGACCGTCCTGTACGGTGGCGCCCACACTGTTCCCCATCCTTAAGTCGCAGGCTTCATGTTCAGTCTGGGGTTTAGGGTTTAGGGTGTAGGGTTTAGAGTTTAGGGTTTAGGGTTTAGGCTTGCTTGGGGGCTGTTCTCGATCGTGGCTCATGAGTCAGCTAACTGAGGGATACGCTGACTTGCACCACGATATCTTACGCGCCGGGGTCAGTGAAGAACCTGGAGACAAAGCAGGCCTTCGAAGTCGTATGTCAGCGGTACATAAGATCCTAAATTACGAACCTGAGTTCTTACAGCAGGTGTTGGTAGTATTTTACACTGCCGTTAGTTCGAGTCTCTACACCTATAGCGGATTGTGGAAATCGGGAGGGAGCTTTGGATTTTGAAGCGGCAGGGTCAGATGATTATCAAGAAGAAGGAACATCTTAGAGTCTAAACCACCAACCTAAACTATGTCCTAAATCCTGGCACTTGAACGCCCTTGAACATGCTGCAGTCCCAAAGCCCAAACCTCAAGAACCCAAGCCTCAATATCGTTTCAGGTCTGGGGGTTAATTGAGAGTTTTTGCGCGTTTGGGCTTTGGGTGTAGGTTTTGGGGTTTGAGGCCTCCTCTGCTGAAGCTCCCAGTTGTCCAGGTGACTGCTGCAAGTGCGAGCTCAAGCAATTGCTGGAGGAGCAACCCTTCCTAAACCCGAAAGCCCTAACATAGGAGCCTAACTAGTTACCAATACCACACTGGGGGCTCCTCAGTACAACTATAGTATAATGTACCCCCCGACAAACCAGGCCCCTCTATTGCCCTAAATCCGTGGCTCTTGTGGATGAGGGCCCCGTATTTGGTATCCGGGATGCTTTTGGAGGTCTCGCGGGCTCGCAGAAATCCTGAAGCTTGAATCCTGAACCCTAAACCATCAACACCCAAGGCTTCATGGAGCAGAGAAGATGAACCCCAAAGCTTAAGATAGAAGAGGCAAAACTCTAAGAATACAAGGATTGGAATAAATGATTAGCAAGAATATCCCTGTCTGGTCCCTATATAAGTAGACCACTTTGTTAAAGCCCCACTGTTCCAACTACGAGGCCATAACATAGACAGCTGCCTCCAGGACCTCTTCTTGTGATGGAGACCATGCGCGACCCGATGACGGCCGAGTTCTGCTAGGGCCTAACTTAGTGAAGCCGTCCTAAACCCTAAATCTTAAATCCTTAACCCCAAACCCTCAACCCAAGCATGAGGTTTACGGTTTAGGGTAGCGCCCAATGAGTCCGATTGCCTATAGTTTAAATGAGCATTAAAGCATCCCTTGAGAACTCTGGGGAAGTCCTTAATATGGTTCGAGATATACTACATATTCCTGAATTACAGAGGTGTTGGGCGGCTGTGGTTAGGTTGAGGATTTTCTGCTTAGTAACCCAAGCAGTTGGAGGTTTAGGGTTGTTCAAAGGGACCCTTAAGTGGGGAGGGTTTAGGGTTTAGGGTTGTTCATGGGGACCCCTAGAGGGCAGGGTACATGTACTATACTTCCTTAAATAGGCTTTCTTACCCCCTCTCAAGTCCTCATTCGAGCTATTAGGACCCCCCGAGCCCCCTCCCGCCCGCTTGCCGCCCTAAGGGTTCCTATGTGTCACTGTGTTTCAGCCTCAACTCGTCACGCCGATATCGGCGCCTCTGGTCATCCGACGCATGCAGAAGAACAGGATGTAGCACAGGTTCATGCAGTGCTTCGTGGTTACAGTAGATTAAATCGTAAGCCACATGTTAGCTAGTGCTTTATGCAGAGTTATCGTCATTACCAGATAATTAGTGTCTGGGAAATCTCGGCAGTGACCGGACCACTTTACAGACTTTACATCCGGAAGGCTGGCACGCACAAGCAGAGTGACTTTTTACCGAGTCCGCTAATCACTGTGGGACCGGCATCCGATCAAGGCTTGTAATATAAGGCAATAGTTTCCCTAGGGTTCCTTACTATAATTATAGTATAATGGGCCCCAAAATCCCATTCTAATTATTAAGGCCCCTATATTAGAAGCTAGAGTCTGTACGTTTAGGGTCCGGGTGACACGAATCCAATCGTCCTGCCCACGTCGAGCAATGAAATTTGGTCGAATCGCTCTGGCTGCGGTCGCCTTTTTGGCTTTCATCCTTCTGGCTGCATATCAAGGCTACGTGTACACCACGCCCTTAGACAACTATGCAGCCGAAGTAGAGAGAAATTTGACCAGACGACGGCGGACGACGTATCTCCATGACCATCGTCGCCCTGAGCAGCGTGATGGCCCACTCTTCGATATGATGACAGTCATGAGAACACCAACTTGTGTGAACTACCAGACCCTTGGCCGCCCTGGGGCCGCCCTTAGAACCAGAATAAAGATGGTATTCTTATTAGCCCCTTAAAGTTTTATTAAACTAAACATCAAATTATTGGCCCCTTAAGGTTTTATTATGCTGAAAATAAAACATGATTCCGAAGAGCAGTAAAGGACCATTATGGGAGCTCTAAAGCACTTGAAGCCCCAGGGCCTCAGGCGGATCTATGTGTCTGTTGCGAGGTTCCCACGCAGTACCCGTTTTGCTTGGTTTTGTTTTGCTTCACGACTTGATGGATGGTGCGAAAAGGGGTAGCCGTATGACTATACCTATTTACGATGTTAGAGACCTCATATGTAGATTGAACATATGTATAATATGTATGTATACATGCACAAAAACAATTGTATATACCTGGGCTCCCGGTGCACCGTATCAGTGTTTAGGGTTGTGGAACCAAGGTTCGTCCATGCATCGAGAGTATCTCCGAACCCCCAGCCCTAAACCTGGAACCCTAAGCCCCCAAACCTCCGACCCTAAAGCCTAAACCTTGAAGCCAAGGTTCCTGGTCCATGGGTCGAGAGTATGAGCAGTTTGCACGAAGATGTCATCGGAGTGGACGACGCCAAGGCTGTACCTGGCGTCTCCTACGACATCATCGGTAAGGAGCTGAACAAGCAGGGCTACAATGGTCAGGAGGCGCCTTAGCCCCAACCCTGTACCACCCCAGCAAGCCCACAAAGCCTCATGATCATAAAGCCCATTACACCGTTAGCCTGTAGTCCTCCGCACTTTCCTCTCTGTCCTTGAACTGGGACTGGCCTGTGAATAGCGGAATTTTCCCTAAGAAGGGATGTGTGTGTGTAGGGCTGTGTGTTTCATACACGACACGACTACCTAAACGAGGCATGTATGTATGTATGTCTGTCTGTATGTATGTATGTATGTATGTGTATATATATATATGTTTTGATTATGCACCTACACACAGAGGGGGATTATATATACATATATATATACACACAGAGAAGGTAAAGCGTACACATATATATATATATATATATACATACATTCATATCACATCATATATATATATATATATAATCACCATCCAATCTGACCGCTCTCGTGTGTGCCAGATGTTTGCGGGCCGCCGAAGCACTGGCTGGTATCTCATGCAATTTCTGAATTTGGGCTTCGGCATGCGTGACGATGTGCTGGATTTTGTTCTCCTCCACGATGCAGACCAGATGATCTTGTCAAATTTTCAGGTGTTTGGCCTCAGCACTTTCACAGGACCTGATGGCATCCGACCGACCATCAATCTCCGGCCGGGAGGCGGGGATGCACACCAGTACGAGAAGGCGCACAGGTGTCTTCTCAATGGTGAGAACATCGAGGACCCTCCAGATAGGAGTTCATACACATCGCACTCCTGGATGAGTTACCGGCCCTACATAACAGAGCTGCTGACCCGTTTTGGCGGGCATATCCGGGACATTGCAGAGGGTCAGCCTCAACCATGGCTTAAGCGGATCGTCGAGTGCATTGACCAGACCAACCCGAATTTAGGATTTGGGGAGATTACCACATATCTGTCATACAATGTGCGGCACCATCCCTCGCAATATACCTTCGTACCACTGGTGACATGGACGCGCCACCCCATAACTATAGTGGACCTCGGTGTCATGGAGAACGGCTTCTGCTGCCCCACCGAGCAGATGCTTCAACTCCACGAACACGAAGGATGCCTCGCTCCGTTAGTATAGGTCTCTGAGTCTCAGTCCTATAGCCTCCCATCCTAGTCTTTGTATCAGTGCCCCTATATTCTGTGCCCTTTGCCTCTGATGCGCGCTGATTTTCATCCGGGCTTTGCGATTAAGTGCCAAGGAAACCCTAAACCCTAATTGGTGCAGCCTCCCTGTGAGGATACGAGTACGTCGGTATGGAGCTTCTGGGATCTTGTTGAGGAACGTAACCCTTAAGTTAGGGACCTCTAGTACATAATAGGGTTTCCTTATTATGGTAACTTAATTTCAGTTACCATAATATCGATCTATAGTACACAATTTGGTTGCCTTATTATGGTAACTTAGTTTAAATTCCTTACCCCAAGGGTCCAAGTACCCAATAATCATATACTCTCCAAAAACCTAACCTACATAACTACTATCCTAAAACCGAGTACCTAATTCTTGGGTCCTTTGGAGCCTTGGGGTTAACAAGAACCCAGGCTTGGTCATCCCTGGCCTTTGGGCTCGAGGTGTGGATACACAAGCAACGCTTCATATCTCTCGGAGGCGTACCCGCCACCTGACCATTCTTTCTGGCAGAGCCGAAACGTGCGGCTGCAACGGAGCGTCAGATAATCATTTCAGCTTCCAAAAGAAGCTCTGCGTGTCTTCGATTTGCCATTCTCAGATTGATCCTTTGGTGTTTGGTTCTATCAACAGTCCTAGAGGGGGCGGGGGGGTGGTGAGATTCGTTTCTACTGAACCCAGCTATGACTGTATCACTGCCAGTTTCAGTGTGCGCATGAAATAGACCCGAAACACGCACTACGACCACCCGGATTTAGTTTCGGCTTTTTTTGCGTTCAGGGTTGCGCTCAAACCCACTTCGAACATGTTCCTTTTTTTTAACTCGTTGCAACAGTAGATCAGTCCTCGCTTACGCTTCTCTACGAGCTTCAACCGATGTGGACCCATGTGGGTATCAAAGGGCACTGCGTGCATGCAGGGTAGCAGGTCTTAAGGCGTTTCGGGTTTAGACTTTAGTATTTACGATGGACTCCCGAGTTAGAGATTCGACTCGCATGATGCCGAGTTGTGCGTTTAGGGTTTAGGGTTTGCTGCTTAAGTCCTGAACTCACGCAGCTTGGTCTGTCTACCTTGAACTGGGCTATTGTGTCAACCTAATTTCAGGCCAATATATATATATATATATATATGTATGTGTATGCATTTGTTTATTTCTTTGTATACCAAGTTTCGTAGTATGCATTCCTATTGTGATAGCCTCAAAATAGACTTTTGGGGACCCGGAGAACCACTCTCTCTGGGTTTTCGGAAGATAAAGGTACTGCATTCCTTGTTAAGACTTCCTTCTAGGGTGCGCTGATCATATTTTGGTAAGGTTTGTTGTAGAGCCCGCACATCTTCGGTCCGACAGTTACAATACAGGAATCTGTTTGAGGCGTAACCTTGTATGTTTTTGGTACATGGGCCGTCATACCCTAAACCTCCAAGCCCTTATGACATCTTAAAGTACCCGACTAGATCCCTTATCCCTCATAGTGCACTTGCAGAACCGTTGCGGTACCTGTACAGCTCCCTTCAAGAACCCTTAAAGGAACCAGAAACTCTAAATCTTCCAGGTCTGGCGCCTCGTTCGACGGCCAGGAGGTCCTGCTGATGCAGGGCGGACTTCCTTTTGCCTGCCTTTGAGACCAAATGAGCCCCAAAGGAGTTTGAACATGAGTTTGAAGTTCAGCACCTTCAAGCAGTGATTGAACTACCGTCTAATACAAGTGATCGGCCTTCATTTTCGTTTCTGGCTGTTCAGGGGATTTGGTAAGCAGAGTACAGGTAGGCTCATAATTAGAAGTACCCTCATTGGGGTTGTCCTACTTATAACGTGCCCAAAAACCAACTTGATGAATTCCCTGATCCTTCAAATGCCGGCCTTTGGCGACTCAGTTTTGCTCTTGGGATGCTGGTAAAGCAGAAAACGTGCCGTGCTGTGGCCGAAGACTTTTCGAGGAGGGCTCATGGGACTTAAGGGTTTGTCGGGAGTTGGGGATTCGGGTTTTGGGATTTGGGTGTTTTAGGGCTTTAGTGCAGGCTTCAGGGTCAAGGATCATGGGACTTGGTAGGTGGGTTCTAGTCACCTTAGGATACCCCCGAGCAGGCGAATTATAAGTCGACTTGTAACCCTGACTTCATGACTCCTCTTCCTAGCAGTTACATGAGAGCACCCGCCTTAAACCCCCATACCCTAAATTAGGGTTTTGGGTTTAGTTTTTAGGGTTCAGGGCTTAGGGTTTAAACCCTAACGCCAAAACCCCACAACTGTAAACTCTAACCCGTGCTGTGCTTTTTGACAGGGGAGCCTCTCGTCGGCGCACAAAGGCACATTGTCACATGCATAGATTCGGAGAGCCCAAGTTGCATTTAGGGTTAATATAGGGGCCTAAATAATTACCAATACTATTTGGGAGTTCCTTATTATTGTTATAGTATAATGTGCCCCAAAAACCCTATTCTATTTATTAAGGCCCCTATAGTACATCTCCAAAATCCCAAAGCTGATACCGATAAAGGAATATACCATACACAAATATTGGGGATAGTTGAGATTCTTCTACAATGTAGGGTAGCTTAATTAATCCAGGGCCTAGGGGATTCTTCAGGTAATGCAGGAAGCTGATGAAGAAACACATGGTGCTGACTTCCCCAAATGGGAGTTTCCGAAAATTCGGGACCTTATTTTGGGGCCCTTATAATAAGGATCCTACTATTTAGGTTACTATATTAGGGTCCCCTAATTTTCGGAAACTCCCAAATACCCGTAAGAAACTCAACCAGAGCCAAAGGATTCCCTATCATGTTTCTACATTACATGCATCGCTTGGCTGGCCGGGTTTAGGGGTTAGTGGTTTAGGGGTTTAGGGTCCGCTCCCGGAACATGCATTGTGATCGTAGTCAGGAGATCGGTTTGGATATGCCTGTGCTGTTGCCGTCAGCTGCTCTGACTTACACTCTGTACAGAGCAGAGGCGTAGGGCTTGACCTTTTCACATCCTTCGCCAACTCCGCAGATTCAACGCGGCTCGGCTGATAATCGTTCCGACATTAACCCCAAAAAACCTACCCTTTTAAGGACACATAAAGAAATCATATTAGGCAACGCAAAAAAGGTAGGTTATTTGGGGTCCAGGACACCTCACGTCCTCCAAACTATCATGCTTTTAAAGGGCCCAACCTCTAGTTCAAGCCCAAGTTCATACGCGGTGATAGCCCTACGGGTATTATAGGCGGTAAAAGGGTGTAGAGGTGTGACGTCATAGTTATGGGATTTCGAGGTTATGAGCCTGCAAATGTATTGGGTATAGAACTCTGAAAATCTTATGCAGGCTGTTGGACCTATAGGTAGACTGCACACGCCTCTAAACAATTTCACATTATGACAGGTATAAACCCCTTTTCGAAACTTTGCAAAACCCTGCAGAGCCCTTACAAAACCCTGTTGAGTCCTTGCAAAACCCTAAACCCTAAACCCTGAACCCCTAAACCCCTAAACCCCTAAACCCCTAAACCCCTAAACCCTAAACCCTAAACCCCTAAACCCCTAAACCCTAAGCCCCTAAACCCCTAAACCCCTAAACCCTAAACCCTAAACCCCTAAACCCCTAAACCCCTAAACCCTAAACCCCTAAACCCCTAAACCCTAAACCCCTAAACCCCTAAACCCTTAAACCCTAAACCCTAAACCCCTATACCCCTAAACCCTTAAACCCTAAACCCCTAAACCCTAAACTCTTCGGGGTTGAGGGCTCCCATGCTTGCCCCAGATATCAGGATCTGGCGGCAGCAAGGCAAATGTGGTTCTACAACTTCCATTCCTAGACTTAGATGGAGGGTCAACACAGGGCTTGGAGTTTAGGGTATAGGGTTTAGGGTTCGGACAAGGCCCTAAACCCTAAACCCTAAAGCTCTGAGCCCTACACCCGAATTGAAGGTTTAGGATTGAGGCTCACCTGATGGCTCGGAGCGAAATCAGTAGAAAGCGACTTCGACGGCTACGGGGCTTAGGGTTTGGCGATTTAAGTTTGTGGTTTTGGGGGGTTTAGGGTCCCCATAAACAACGAAGGAATGCCTCTATCCCACCGCTGAGACTTCAAGACAACAGAGTCACTTCATAACTTGCTTGGTGCAGGTTTTGGGGCTTTATATGTGGACATGACGAGGAACCCCCTGGAAGACTATTGATGGTTATTCAGGCTTCGCTATTAGTCTGCTTTCGTTTCAGGTGACCTCAACCGACAAGAGAGACCACGAGAAACTCTGGAGTTCTACCAGCGTAGCAGGGTTTAGGGTTTAGGATCATGCCTTGCGTGTATGTATGTAGATACCACTACGTGACACACTGGATGCATGCAAACATGAGAGATGAAGGTGTAGGGATACCCATAGGCCCCAAAGTAGTTCCTTTTTGGGGTTCATATTTGGAATTCTATAGGGTAATCCCCAAAAGGAACTACTTTGGGGCCTATGGGTAATTCCATAGTGTAGCCTTTCAGCCTAAACCCAAAACCCCCAAAATTGAGAGCTTAGAGTTGAAGCTGTCCGGCTCGGGTTTAGGATGGTTTTGGGGATTTGGGGGCTTCGGGTTTAGGATTAGGGTTTAGGGTTTAGGGTTTAGGATTAGGATGGTTTGGGGCATGGGGGGCTTAGTGTCTGTTGTGGTTAGGATTCAAACTTACCCGCCAGCGGAGGGCTTCCGAATTCAAGAGCACTAGAAACCAGACAAGGCATGAACTACTTATGTAAACCCTATACTCTACTTGGAGGTTCATGGGTAGTTATAAATGAGGTTACAAGTCCTTTAATCTGAGTTATGACTATAGTTACCCTACTTATAACCCCCACTTCTAACTACCCATGAACCTCCAAGTAGAGCCTAAACCCTATACCCTTTATAGAATCCCTATAGATCCCTTGAAAGGGGCCCTGAAAAGGAACCCTTATAACTACCCATGAACCTCCAAGTAGAGCCCAGGTAGAGGCCATGCAGTGCTGATCTCAGCGACGAGGGATGGTGGAGGGTTCTCAAAGTTGGAGTTCCAGAGCTTCGGGAAACCCTAAACCCTAAACCCTAAATTCCTAAACCCTAAACCCTAAATTCCTAAACCCTCAACTCCGGTGAGCTGGAACCCGAGACTTCGAGTTTGAAAGTTTGAGAGGGTTTAGGGTTTAGGGTTCAGAGTTTAGGGTTTAGGGTTCAGGATTCAGAGTTTAGGGTTGAAGGATGCCCTCAATCGTTTTAGGGTTTCGAGATCTGGTCGTCCCTGGCAGTGCCACTCAGTGGCAGTGGGATTGGCAATCGTAGTCGTAGCAGTAGCAGTTGCAGCAGCTGTAGTAGTAGTAGTAGTAGTAGCAGTACGTACCAGTAAGAGGAGGAGGAGGAGGAGTAGCAGGAGCAGCAGGAGAACCTACGAACCCCAACCACACTCGACGCATTTCGGGTTGAGGTTTGGCTATAGTTGCGGCAACAAACACTCAACCTTTCAACGGGACCATCATATGATGCAAGGGCCTTTCTTACTACATTCGCATTCCAGCAGTAACGACTTTGCAGCCACCCAAACTCCCAAGGAGCCGTTTTGGACGCACCAAACGTCCCTGCATAAGCCTTACATTAGTTCAATCGATATCACCTTGGTGAGATCTCATAAAACCTTGTATCATATAGCCCTATGAAACCCTTATGCAGCCCTTTTAAAAACTCAATACAAGAATCACTAGAATCCATATAATTATAAGCCTATAAAACCTTCATATGACCCTGCTTCGCATGACTCCCGCCCAGGTTCAAGGCCGTCCTTCCTTTGCTGCTTGTCTTGGGCGCCGGTGCGGGAGACCAGGCACGTTGCGGCTCCATTTCCTAGCTAATCATGTTAAATGATTTCGAATACCTGGTGGAAAGACTATCTGAACTATAGTTGATATGAGTTTACACTACACCACACCCCAAAACCCTATTCTTGTTATGCAAGCTCCGAGGTTATGTTGGTATCGGGTTGATGGTCTACCATGATGTTTGGCCATCTCCTTCTCCTAGTCCTCCTCCGAGCGCCGAGCGCTGCTGCTACTGGTACTACGGCTAATTAGAATAGCGTTTTGGTGCCCATTCTACTCTGGTAATTATTATAAGCAACCCCCAAAATATATTGTATAGGTATTCTAAACCCCTGCCTGTTTCGAAGTGGTCTTATATCCCAGCCAGGATGTTGAATGGCTGGGGCTTAGGAGTGCTTGAAGGCCGGGAGACTTAGGTATAAGTAGAGGAGCTTTGGGCAGTGACCCGTTCTTTTGAATTTTATCACATAAATGAAGCCGACGCGTGATCCTGTAGCAGGCTCACAGTTGATGTTTCGTCTAAGGACGTCAATTCTGTAAGTTCGTGGGCCTGACCGGAACACATTGAGGCACACTCAATCTCTCTGTCTTTCTGTCTCTCTCTGTTTACATACATACCTGTTGTAGTTATATCTATTCTTACTATCTGGTCTAATCCTAGCATGTATACCTATGTCTGTGTCTGTATCTGCCTATCGATCTACCTACTATCTATCTATCTGTCTGTCTATCCTGTCTGTCTATCTACCTATCTATAAATATTCATTCATTGACGGCAGGTCTCTCAGTCAACGTTGACTAATGCCTGAGCAGGCGGCATCCTAATTACGGCCTCAGTATATACTCAAACTCCTTGCCTTTGAGCGGCAAGTCTTGCAAACAGCTGAACCTGTCTGCGCACGACCTGTCTGGCGACACGCAGCTCAGAAGCTACCAGATCTGCCCCCGCTCTAGTCTCAGAGTGCCCTGTACTGATCTTCGGCATACTTCTGGCGCGTCGCACCCACGAACAAACTCAGAGGCCTATTCCCTCTAGCTCACTCAGTAGGCGTTGCAACTCTCTGGCTCCCCCACTCTTCGGTGGTAGCCCTCGCTTTAACTTAGCGCCCCTTTTGACGAAACACTTGGTGAGAGCAGCTAGCACTGGCTCCAAGGAGGAATGCACAGAGAAGTGCACTCGAAACTGGCGTTTGTCGTAGCAGCGTCTGGTGCGGCAGACGAAGACTAGATCCAACAACATCTTGGGGTCAGTAATGCTCTCGGCGTGCTGCTTCAAAATCTCTTGCGAATCTTTGCGGGCCGACTCGTCTGCGATGGCGGCCAAGATCATCCAAGATCATGGCAGACCAACCGTGCGGCTCTCCTTCATCCTCCATTCTTGTCTGGTTGGTCCGTGCGTCCCTGCCCTCCGGGTTGCCCTTGTGCAGGTGCTGCGTATTCGCTAGGAAGTCTTGGACGGCGTTTTGATGCTCGATGAGGTATGGCTCGTCCCTGGTACTCAAGACGGTACGGAAGGTAGCGGCTTCAAGCTGATATATATATATATATATATATACATACATACATACATCGACAGCTCTAAGCCCTGAAAGCCCGAAACCCGTAACTGGCGCAAACCCTCATAAACTCCAGTTTTTCTGTTTGGTTGCTCTCCAACGGGACCTTGCAAGGCCTCCTTCAGACCTGACAGGGGCACCGAAATCGCAAAACATCGTTGGCAACGCGAGGTCCAAGGACTCAATAACCACAAGCGATGTTGGCGGTTCTAATTAGATCCCAGCTTAACGATAGCAGGGGAGCAGTTGTGGCCACGAGCCTCCCTTGTTCAGGCCACCGTCTCTCAGATCAAGCACAGCCACAAGAAGCACCGCAGGCATGCAGTTGGGACTTATGGCATTGCCCCGACATTTTTGGTGGTGTGGAAGCACTCTAAATGATGATGGCATTGATGATGATGATGATGATGGTGCTGCAGATTAAGATGCATATTATGATGGTGATATGTACAATGCTGATGGCAATGTGATTATCATGATGATGTTGCTGTTGTTCATGATGATAAAGATGATCGTGCTGATGATGACCGTGATGCTGCTGCTGATGATGATGATGCGGCTGATGCTGATGGCGACCATGAGCACGAACATCATAACCGTGATGGCCCTGATGACGCCAGGGGAGACCCTGGTTGTGATGCGAGTGGGGCTGGGGAAGGCGATCGAGGTGAAGATGCCGATGCAGACAATTGTCATGACGATTCAGGTTAGCAACGTTAGCGAGTCGATGGAGTATGACCACGAGGACGATGAAGGTCATGCTGATGGTGATGATGGTATTGATTAATTTGATGAACTTGATTTCGATGATGATGGTGATGACGATGGTCGCGGTGATGATGGTGGTTTTGTTGTTGTCGTTGGTGATGGTGAAAATGATGATGCTGATGACGATGACCATGATGATGATGATGAACTCATCATGGTGATCCTGACCATACGATACTGATGCCTGTAAGTGTTATGTTCATATATATATATATCAGATGACTGTTCATCGTCTACTTCCTGATGTGAGACGATGCTGGTATGATGATGGTGGTGATTCTGACGGTAATAATGGAAACAGGGTCTTGTGGTTTTTGTGACGGTATGTCAGGGAAGTTTCACGCAGGGCCTTAAAGACTAGAATAGGGTCTGGGGGTAAATCAGTGTACAAGCCTGTCCAGACTATTACGAGGCAACACAACTACTAAGTATTCAGAACGTTCTAATGGCCGAATAAGCCCCTTGGAACATCCTAGCTGCAAGCTGCGAGGCACCACAGCCACCATTCTGAGATGCTCGGCAGCAAGTCCAGAGACGTAAACCCAGAACCCTAAGCCTCGTACATGCAACTGTCGCTCAGAGAACAGTACTTGCACACATCGAAGCTGTTGAGATCGCTTTCTCAGCTGGCGCTTTCAGGTTCAGTGTTTTGGGTTTCGAGCCAGTTTCGCTGCGTTCTTGCCATGCTATCGAGTGCACCTCTCCACCGGAACAGTGCAGTGTGCAACCAAATCCAAAAAGCCCACCACAAAGCCCAGACCCTGGGCCTTCAATAAACGTCCCTATATAAGCCAAGCCCTATACCCCAAGCCCTGAACCATGAAACGAATGATAAATTCTTCCTCGAACCCCAAACGCTTAACCCTGCAATCCTACGCCCGAAATCCCGAACCCTAAACCCTAAGCCCCGAAACCTGTTTCCCCCAGTCTCCATATGGCCCAGGCAGTCTTTGGGTGAAGTTCAGGCCAGTGCTTCTGCTGTTTTTGGTCCTGAAAGGGTTGATTCCAAGGTTTAAGGTTTACCTGGTTTAGGAGGGCGTTTGGGCTTGGGGCTTGTGCTCTGTCGGGGTTGTTACAAGGGGTTCATACTGCAACAGATTCAGAAGGGCTTCAGATTTATTGTTTCTGGCTGCTTGTGGTTGGGTTGGGATATGTTGGGATGAAGCTTGCTGTGGTTGGTTCAAGTTTTGGGGTTTGGGTTTGCACTGAACATCTGCTCAATTCAGGGTTTGTTCTCACAGGACCTAGCAGCTTCCCACCAAAGCCGGTCGACGGTCATCTGATGTCACATGCGTGGTTTACGGGCTTGGGGTTTAGGGTTGGGGGTGCATAGGCATAGGGTTTTAGGGTTGTGGGGTTCTATGGTGTTTTGGGGCTTTATGCTTTATATCTCTTGGTCTCAGCATTTGCAGTGGTCGACTGGAGCGGTTCGAAGTGCCTTTTACTGTTTAAGACACAAGACAAGGCCCACAAGTAGAACCCTTACCCTTATCTGACTCGGCAGTGCCTTGCCTGCCGGGCGGTTAAGGGTGTCAGGCTGTGTTTGCGTAGTGTAGACTGTCAGTCGAGGTTAAAGGGAGACCAGCTTCTAACGTCCGCATGCTCGAAATCTTGATTTACAATTACGCTTTGGGGTATAGATTCGATTGGGGTGTAGGTTTCTTGCAACAGGTATGGATGGGCTGCTTCTGTTATTTGCATGTTACTCAAAGATTCCGAAAAACCCTTAACAAAAGAATAGACCTTAAATTATAGTAGGATCCCTAATATATAATTTAAGGTATATTCCTTAATTACGGGATCTTGGAGTCCCCTAAGCCCTAAACCCCATAGATCCCTTGAAGGAACCCTTTAAGGAACCCTAAGGCATATTCCTTAATTAAGGGGTTTTGGAGTCTCATGTCAGTTCGCGTGGAGCCATTGGGTTCACAGACCACGGGAGCACAAGGCTTTCGCATCGAATCAGCCGAGTTGTTCATGCTGATGCTACGACTCCAAATAGCCCAAAGTAGGTAGTATTTATAGACATTAGACCCCAAAGTAGGTACTATTTGTATACTTGCAGTCCTAAGGAGAAGCTATGGCTAACTTCACCAGATTTTGCTTAGGCTCCGGAGTGTTCGAGAAAGGGGTGCTTCTACCACCAAGAGAGACCAATACCCCTTGATTGAGGGCCCTGTTGCCAAACCCCAAACCTAATATCAGATTCAGATTCCGTCCTATGAGCTAAGACTAATTTCCGCGGACATGGCGTCTGCTTCGCCTGAGCTTACACCGAAGCAGCTCGGAGACCACTTGTGGATGCTGAGTTGCGGCTGCTTTCAGAAAGTAGGGCTTTGGGGTTTTGAGGTGCTTGGGGTCGTTTAGGTGGACAAGTTCACTCCCTTTCGGGGCACCTGTTTTCTGTTTGATACTAAGATACCTACGCAGTGAAATTCCGTACCTGACAAAAGTAGTACGACTTTCTAGGTAGGGCCAAGGATTCTGACCGCTTGTTCACATGTTGTCTCTTCATTGGGCGTGCCCAGGAGCTTCATCATGAGCTCCAGCTGTATGTTGCTACTCAACAAGGCAGTGGCGACGTTTGTGCACGATCGCTTCAGTTTGATACTGGTCCAATCTGTCACGTCTGTGCTGATGAACTTTCTTGGAACAAGCATCGGAATCTTCCGAGAGCTCAAGCCTTTCACAACGGACACTCGGCAGCTGAGTCTATGTGCGAATTTGTCATGGAGGATGGTTTAGACATGTGTATGTACATGTCGCTATTCGTTGTTGGTTTTGTATGTATAGCTCGGTGAAACTGCAAGAGCTGGGGGACTCAGGACATGTTCCGATTGTTCTTGCCACCTTCGCTTATCTTCTTCTGCATGCTTCTCACCTCGCTGATCAGTTTGCCACAGGTGTCTGTCGCGACAGTTTTGGTGGCACGGTCTGTCGGACTCTGCTTCGTGGCGACGGGGGAATATTTTCTTTTCAGCAATGCCAAAGATCTGGCGCAGAAGACTGGACGAAATGTTATAGCTGTTTTGGGGTCTGCTGAAAGTGTTGTTGGGATCTGCCTGTAACATGAATGATAACTTTAGGCAATCTCTCGTATAGCTGGCCTGCTGAGGAAGGTGGGGCTTGCCATCATCGTGGTGGGTGCCGGCATCTATGGTGCAACGGACATTACATATGCGGCACAAGGCTATTCTTGGCTTTGCATAAACTCCTTGCTCAACATTACTTGTCAACTCTGGGAGAAGCGAGCGATTTGCAAAGCGGTCAACCAAACTGCCGAAGGCCTTGCTATCGTGCAGAATACGCTGGTCATCCCTATTGCTTTGTCGATGCTTCTCTACACAAAAGAGACTCCCATTAAGACCATATCCACCGCACCGTCGAGTATACAGCTCTTTGTCTTTCTCTCTGCGACCCTTGGATTTCTGATAAACTTGAGCTACGTGCGGGTGAACTTGAGCTTCCAGGTGACCTCCATCGCGGTGGCAAGCTCCCTGAGCCGTGTCTGGGCTTTGGAATATCTGAGTATCATACTTTAATATACTTTTGTGGGGACCTGCTACTTACAGGGAACCATTATGAAGTTACTTCAAAGCCCAGGTGTTGTGGCCCTGCTGATTGGTTCAAAACTCTTCGGCGAGGCCATGACACACATTCAAGTCTTTGGCGCCTCTGTTTGCCTTTTCGGCTCCGCTGTTTACAGCAGCGTCCCTATCAAGTTTGCCTTGCCGGTAACTTTGGCTGCGCTGGCCACTGCGATCTCAACAGCAGCCTTTCTTGAGTTGCCGTTGCCTTATACGGTTGATGGACAAAATCTTGCATGACCCTAAGGACCCTAAACTATGGGAATTATGGTATATTCCTTATAGGGTTCCTTTAAAGGGATCATATAGGGTACTATAAGGGATCTGTAGGGTTTAGGGTATGGGCCTTATAATGGGTCATGCAGGATTTTGTCCATCAGCAGTACCAACCCTCATCCTCCAGACCCGAACAAACCTGAAGTCAAGTTCAGCCCAAAACCCTCCGCACCTCAACCCTCAAAAAAACCCTGAGCCTACATCGGAAATCCTAAGATGGGAGGTTCCTGTATTTGAACCCTAAAACTTACATCAATCCTACTCTGTAATTCGTGAAGGTGGGAGATCCAGCAATGCAAGAAAAAGCCTGATATAGGGGCCTAATACTATTTCGGGGGCTCCTTATTCTAGTTATAGTATAATGGGCCAAAAAACCCTATTCTAATTATGAAGGCCCCTATATTAGACTAAGCATTGCGAGCCTCAGGTGGGAGTTCTCGGGATGCAGATGGACCGTCTTCCATACTCTTTGAGTGCTGACCTGGCTGTTCGCGTCGTGGAAGAAGGCTCGGCTAAGCTGCAGTGGTACCCGTAACAGTGGCTTAGGGTTAAGGGAACCCCATAAGGGAGTTTCCGAAAATAGGGGACCCCAATATAGTACCCTAAATAGTAGGATCCTAGTATAAGGACCCCAAGAAGGTACCCCTGATTTTCGGAAACTCCCATAACCCTATAAACCCTATAAGTCCTAAGCCCTTAAACCCAGTCCCGGCTCCTTGGGAGGCCTTGTCTGATCATGTCTCCTTCGACTGACGGGTGTTGAGAGGGAGCGAAGACCCAAGCGGGTTTAGGGTTTTAGGGTTTAGGGTTTAGAGTTTAGGGCTTTAGGGTTTAGGGTTTTAGGGCGCCATGGTGAAGGAAGCCAGCTGTGGCGGCTTGAAACTATGTAGTTTCGGGCCGGAGGCTACGCGCAGGTTTAAGGTTTAGCAGTTTAGCGTTTAGGGTTTAGAGTTTGGGTTTGCTACAGTTAACGAGCGGCACAAAGGGCAGTCGCAGTTGGAGTTTGTCCGTGAAATCTGCTTGGCTTGGGTGCGTCATGCTTACTCCGGGCTTTATTTATGCTGTGCAAGCATCATGGGCTTAGGGTATCAGGTGCATCTACGGTAGTTCATTCCCAGTTTCCTTCAGCTTTTTCGCAGCAAAAAGAAGATGGAGAACCATAGCGAGAGGCGATACCCACTGCAACGAGAAGGACCACCGCAACAACAACAACCGTGCCGATCAGACAGACAACACAGTAAGCACGATCACATCCACCACCCACGTAGCCCCCACCACCATAACAACCGTGCGGACAACCCTATACCCTATTTCCGAAGATTGACCCCCAACCACACAAAACCTCAACTGAAAGCCGTCATTGTAAACCTCTTATAGCACCCCATGGAAACCTTCAGAGAAGTCAAACCGTAAACCCCAAACCCTAAATCCCAAACCCGAAACCTTAAAGCCTTGGAACCGCTGGAAGGCAACGAAACAGTCGTGTTGGACCTGGCCATGCAGTCTCCGCCATGTGAGCGGAGCAAACTGGACTCACTGGATGTGGCTTTCGGACGCTTTCCTCAGAAGCTCCTCGACGCGACCAACAGGTATAGATCATACAGCGAATCATACACATACATACTGTGTATATATATATACACACATCACGTACACAAGTATGTGTAAAGGTCCTCATGTCTGTGAACTTGTATAGCACACTTTGCCAACTTGCTTGTCATTGGCCGCAGGATCCGTGAGGCGCGGTGATTGAGTCAGTTCTGCTTGGGCGCAATGCTGCTTTCCCTTTAACGCCCTTAGCCCTACATGAGGGGGGTCCTAACATCAGGGGTACTGTAGTCGTATGTATAGAGATCGTGTCACACATGTGGGTCCATTTTTGTTAGACATCTCTGTAAGACTTAGGCCCGAAAGACTAGACCCCGGATCCTAAACCTTACATCGTTTACTGTCTCTGTCTCGGTTTAACAGTTTAAGGTTAGGGATTCGGGTCAACGAGTCTTGACCCACCCTAAACCCTAAACCCCTAAACCCTACATATTTCAGGTATTGCTTCATGCCTCCACGAGGACGTCCATCCCACGGTTTCCTTGAGGCCAATGAGGGACAGGGGGGCTTGAGACTCAGATCGTTGGAGAGATAGGGGTCCCCTGTCTAAACCCCTATAAACCGTAAACCCTCATAGTGGGATCCGATTACAATCCCTAGTTTGGAAGAGTGGTGTTTACATGAGTGAGGCCGGTTGTGGGGATGTTAAGGAGTGTGATCTTCGGCTTGGGGTTAAGGTCCATGTGTTAAGGTTTATGGAGGCCTGCATTAAACACAGACGCCATCTACTTGCAGCCCTCCCGCCACGCTCCATCTTACGTCAAAGGCCCACAATTACAGGCCAGAAGGCTTCTATTGAGGGTATCTATTGGCGGTCCTGGTACCCTAAGCCATGAACCCTAAACCCTAAACCCTAAACAATTTGATTTTGTCGTGGTTCATTTCACTAGGCCAAAAGTCCGGCTGCGAGCCCGATGTCGGCTGGGCTTTGGGATTTAGGGTATCTAGGTATTAGGGTTCAGGGGCTAGGGCATACTGCCTTCAAAATCCCATAAATCCCCTGATGCCCTACTTCGGCTCCTGCCTCCCTGACAGGGTCCGCTCTCGAAGGTTGCATGCTGCTCTGGACAAAAGGATGCGAATGTGTGCTTCGACGAATTTTGGACCCAGGACAGGTGCTGCAAAGATGCCGAGGAATCGAGGCGATCTGAACTTGAAGCCTTGTCTTGCGCGAAGAAAATGCGGAGAGCTCTCTCCCGATGTATGCTGGACGAAGGAAGTCTGGGTGGCTGCAAGCAGAAAGGTGATGCGTGCCAATGCCCGGCGATCATGTTCAATGCTCAGGCCTGGGCGCACAAGGTCAATGAGCTGAGCAACGACTTCAACCGTATTCTCTGGTGTCTTACCGGCTTCAACACCACCTATGTCATCGACCATTTCATGGCCCAAGGCCATACTTCTCATGTTTTGGCCCACGGCCTGCAGGCACATCTAGAACGTTGGCAACTGGGAGGCTTCGAAATGCAGGCCCACCTCAGCCAAAATGCTGCTGACAGCCTCCGTACCTTCGGCTCAGCCCCTCAGCTACTTCAGCTCATGCAGGGGCCTTAACAGTCTTAAATCAAGCAGGCTTTTGTGGTGGAGTATACCATAAGTTAGACCATAAGCATAGTGGGGGCCTGATAAGTATAAGTATAAGGACTAGTACTAGTAAGAAATATCAAGCTTCTATATTTCACCTCGTTCAGAACCGGGCCTGTGATTTTTTAAGCTACCAGCTGAAGTGCAGCAACCGCTTTTTCCAAGCTGCACCCGAAAATCCCAAGATCCTCCTGCAGAGGTGGTGCATACGACTGCTGAGCAGTGCACCCAACTGCAAGCGCAGAACAGCCAGCAATCTCTGGTCATCACTGGGCGTGCACCTAGGAGCGGAGAGAAGCCATGGACCAAAGTTTCTTAAGATTTGAGGACTAGGGTTCAGGGTTTAGGGATTAGGGTTTGTAGGGTTTAGGGTTTAGGTGAAGTTTCCTAATCGGGGCTGGCTGATTTTGGGGGTCCTAAGATGGCAGGGATACGTCGGTACCATGGTGCCTTATAGTATCCTTTGAAGCAGCTCTTCTAGGAACCCCAATATCGGCAGGACTGCTGAGGAGGCCTCTTGCCTACAGCTACTTTGCCCACGTGATGCAGATCTGGTGGTTTTAGATCCAGATTACCAGGTGGGCGTGTGTACTTGACCAAAACATGTTGAAGTTCAGAAGGGTTGACAGTGATATCAGTGTATAATTACCCTCGCCCTAAACCCCATTTTAGTTGATCATGCCGCCGATATCAGACCCCGATAAAGAAGCCATGCTAATCCTTGTGTAAAACTCCGTGCAAAAAACACATTAAAATGTTTCAGAGCCTTGAAGCTTTAGAGAGCCCGTTCCCATATTCAGGCTAACTAAATGGTGTGGGCCGTACTTGTTTTGCTTTTTTTTCGCGCGGGGGGGATTCCACAACACCTCGGGAACATCGATTTCAGAGCCCAGGTGCTCATGCAGGAGGAATTGCTTCTGCTGGAACGTCTCTGCCATCCGAGGATCTATGCTGTAACTCCGCTGCGAGAGAGGTTTTGCGGGATCAGGGTACATAGTTCAAGCTGCCGAACAACTAATCTGAAACAGAAAGTATGTTGCGTGAAATCCGCACGTGCCACAACAAAATGGGTCTGTAGGAACTGCTGCACTTGTCCTGCAACGTCGCACTGTATTGTCGACACATGGCCTTTCAGAGTGCCATGTAGTTTCAAAAAACATAGTTCATTTGTTTGCAATCCGGCTGCAGAAGCAATTGTCGTACAGTAAACGACAGCTCAGCAGGATCGAATGATCAGAAATGGAATGGAACCGGCAATGTGCATCGTATCGTAGTTGTATCGCCGCTGGTAACACTAAAGAGCGAATGATACCCCATTCTCGGTGAAGCTGTGGATGGGTTCGATAGGTCGCATGAGGATCGTTCATACGGCATTATGCGGACCTGTTGCGCAGCATGTTATTGCTGGAGTCGACCAGTCGTCCAACGTCAATGTTCAGCAGGCTGACGCGACACGTAGTCTAAGGCAGAGTAGTGTGGACAGTGCGACATGGTGGTCAGCATAGACTTACGTCAATCTCTTGTGCTAACTCTAGTCAGATCGCAAGTGGCTCAAAATAGGAAAAAATAGTAAGAAACGGGGGATCCTTGTTTTTCGGAAATACGAACAAAATAAGAGAAGAATAGGAGAAAAATAGGACCTGCCCGCACTCCCTGCGCCACTTTCCACCCTGCGGCCCTGTCTTATTTTCCTATTTTTCCTAAGTTTGTCCATTTCCGAGTTTTCTCCTATTTTATTCCTATTTTTCTCCTTGTTTTCTCCTATTTTTCTCCTGTCAAAGCCCCTATTCTCCTCTTAAGTCTTGTTTATTTCCTATTTTCTCCTATTTCTGGAAATCATGGTTTCTCTAGACTTAGCACTCCTGAGATTGACATAAGCATAGACTACAAGGTCGCTACAAGTCAAGCCAATAAGATGCTTCACCATTTATGGCAAGACTACATTCGAGATCCCGGAACAGCAAAAAAACCGCCCGGCCAATGAACAACTCTGAGTCTTTGAGTGTATCGCAAGTGTCGACTTAAGTAGCCAGAGTTGAAGGATCTCGCGTCGTTGTTGTTGATGGTTGCCTCGCTTGATTCCACCATGAGGTGAACAATGTCAACCTCGCTGCACATGGAAGCTTGCTTGCCATTGTCAGATTTTGCGCGTAGGTTCGGGGATAAGAGCTTACATCAGAGCTTGTCTGCGGGCACATGCTTACCTCCTTTCTTCAACGGGCCTTTGTGCAGCACCTGCTGAGTTTAGATCTGGCCGGTGTTTTGTGGTACAGCCGAGGAGGGTGGATCAAGGAATACTTGCTCAACCTGGATTTCGTAGAAGTGGCTCGAGGCTCCAGCCCGGACTTCAATGCCCAGGCAAACGCGGATGCAGGCAAAGGGAAGCTTAGCAGAGAAGGTAACCTACAACCTTATTTTTTGGAGGGGGGAGAAGAACTTCAATCCTAAGGTAGTTTCGACTTCTAAGTACTGTAGTCTCCTTTAACCCCAAATGTTACGTATTGGTACTGCACAAGTAAGGAACCTGCTGGCGCTCAGCTTGCGGTCCTGGTCCATCTTGATGCGGAGCAAAGCAGCTTGCAGTTTTGTGTGACAGGTGGTGTACAGCGTAGTATCTAGTACAGTAAGTACAGTATTCAGTATACCTAATAGTAGTATACAGTGTTATACATATACATACACATACACATACTATGTATGCATAAATATATATATATATATATACATGTATATATAGCGGCTGATATATATATATATGTATACATACATATATATATATATATAAATATGGACAGAGTACACGGTATTTACAGTATGAGTATTCCTTTTCGGAAGCTGGCCGTGGAGCTCTACGCTTTCCGCTGTGTGGCAGCCAGGTGTAACAAGCCATAGCGGTTTTAGGGTGTAGATCTCAAGGCTTGCAAGGTTTAGGGTTTCGGGTTTAATCATTAGTTCAGGGTTTGGGGTGTGGAAGTTTTAAGGTTTGCAAGGTTTAGGGTTTGGGGTTTAGCCCTTAGTTTGGGGTTTGGGATGTAGGGTTTTAAGGTTTCGGGCTTAATCATTAGTTCAGGGCCTGTTTCGGGTTTGGGGTGAAGGGTTTAGGGTGGAAGGTCATCGAAGTTCACTTGGAGCCGAGGGCTTGAGGGTTTCAAGGTTTCTCGATATGGACAACGACAGACCTGATGCCGGTCTCCTGTATCAGCGCCTATATCGTATACAATAGCAAGTTTATAGCAAAATGCTGCTTTGTGACAGCATATGTTGGTATATGGTATACTCTACAGTAATGTTGTAGTGGGTCACTGTGCTTTTGTCATTTGTACATAATGATAGAATACCTAAAACCCCAAACCCCGAAACCCTAAACCCTAAACCCTTAAACCCTAAGAATGTGGATCTGGGCTCCCATGGCTATAAAGTGAGCTCGGAGCCTCACTAGGCAGCTGATCGGCCGGGGAATCTCCTGGACTCTGTGCCCGGAGAGCCCCCTTACTCCTTAATTAAGGAATATAGCGTTTAACATAACATGAGGCCCCTTATAGTTTAGGGTATGTGCCGTAATTAAGGGTTATTGGGCTCTCTGGGAGCTTTTCTACTGCAGACACCTGCGCACAAGCGAAAAGGGAGCCGACATCGACTCTTTTGCTGCAAGAGTCTTGCTGGACTCGTACCGGACCCCAGAACGCCCAGACATTCATATCCTGAAAACCGAAATCTCGAACCGCTAGCACTGAATCCCATACACACCGCAACCTCAACCTCTCTCTCCGTCATAGGTTTTTTCAGCGCTGTGTAGGGTTTATGTAGGCTTAGTTGAGGTGTCTGAGGGGCTGTACAGAGCAACTACAGTGTCCAGAATCCTCTGGAATTAAGGTTACAGCATTGCTTTAGAGAATTCTTTTTTTATTTCCAGAAACTTCGATACAGGATCAGCCGGTCAACTTAGTAACTTGCTGCACAGAGTCATCTGAGTTTAGCCTAACTCCTCATTGCCTGGCCACGAGCCGAAGACTGTGGCATGCTATAAGTCTACCCATAGGCCCCAAAATAATTCCTTTTTGGGATTCGCTCATAGGATTCTACATATGAACCCCAAAACAGAACTATTATGGAGCCTATGGGTACAGCCAGGGTTGCTTGAGGTTTTGGGTTTAGGGCTTAGGGTTCATCTCTGTTTGCAAGTAGTGCCTAAACCTCTGAACTCGTAGTACATATTGCTGCAGAATGTTGAAGGATGGTGTGCACCAGAAGCATCCCCAAACCGTAAACCTCTTACAGTCTAAAGCCGAGAACTCTGACTCCTGAAACCTCCTAGCCTCAAACATAAAATGGACCTCCTGACTACCTGCCAGCCAACCCAGGCTGAACAAGGTTTCCGCCCCAGGGGAGCTGTCAGTCTATCGTGTTCAGTACAAGAGTTTAGCAGGTGTTCATCGTTGTGTCGCTTAGGCTTCTTCGGACGTTCATGGTATCCGACCACAACCAAGTTAACATTCTGTATCAAATCAGAGAGAGGCAAGTCAGCCTGGCAAGTAGGTCATCCCTAATCCAATGCATGTAATGCAGACAAGAAACAAAACGGTACTGCACGCACCTTTTGCTGAGACGCGTGTGTGTGGGGGGGGTATACTCTCGTAAATTTACATGGGGGCTTTGTTGGAGATATTCTTAAAATTCATTCAGACCCTTGAATACACCCTGCCCTATGAACCTTAAACCCGAAACCCTCCCGCAAGGCAGCTACCAACCCATGGGCCAGCGACGCTTTCCCTTCGCTTGCGGATCCCGTGCAGCCCGTTCACCTTGCCAAGGAGCCAGGGCTGAGTTACCCTAGGGCTCCATAGTAGTTCCTTTTTGGGGTTCGTATTTAGAATCCTATAAGGTAATCCCAAAAAGGAACTACTTTGGAGCCTCTAGGTACAGGGCTTTTCCTGGGCTTTGGAGTACCATACTTTAATACTTTTTTCTTAAAGGAACCATTATGAAATACAAGTCTATACTTTTTTCTCCCTGGTTACTTAAAAGCACCAGTTTCGGGTGCAGGATTTAGGGTTTACGGTTTAGGGTTTAGGTGACGTTCAACTACGAAATCTGTGTTTCTTGTAGGTGATATGAATCCTCAATTTGCAGAGGCCCTGCAACATCCGTTTAGTATGGTCGTTTCAGGCGTCTTTTTGTGGAACTTCTGGGCTTTAAGTTTCGGGCTTAATTATTCAGGCCCCTATATTCTGATATTCCTACTATAGATCCCTTAAAGACCCCCTTTAAGGATAGATCCCCTGGCGGATCTACCGGCTTCGACGATCAAGTTGGACAGGAGCCCTTCATCGGTTTTTCTTGTCGACGATCCTTTGCACTTGTAGTGGTTGGTGCGTTCTTATACACGTTTTAAAGGCCACCCACTCACCAAAAAGGATCAATAACATGCATGTATGCATGCATGTATGTATGTAACGTACATATGTACGTATACATCTACGCATGTATGGATGGATGGATGGATGGATGGATGGATGGATGGATACACATTTACACATATATGTATATGTAGATATACATCTTGTTTTCATTATTTTCCAGTAAGCCGTAGGCCTTAAAGCCCCAGACCATCGCCCGAAATGTGTCCAAATCCAAGCTAAATTATAACGTCTAAGTCCAGAATCCTGCACCCGAAAGCCTCGATACCCAGAAGCCCTAAACCTTCCGAGAAAAACAAAAACCCAAACAAGGAGTCCTTGCAAAAGTCGTTGATCAAGCCTCTCCTTCACGGGACCTCAAAGGAACCTTTGTAAAACCCCTTCAGGGAACCCTTATAGAAGCCCTTTTCTGGTACAGACCGCTTCAAGGAACCTTTATAGAAACCCTAAAATTCTGTAGAACCCCTTCAAGGAACACCTATGAAGTCTTTAGGTTGTACAGGCTCTTCAAGGAACCCTTGTCGGCCTGTTCAAGGAGCCTTTAAAGGAAGCTTTTAAATGGTATAAAAGCGTTTCAAGGAACCCTTATAGAGGCCCTTAAATTGTATAAAACTTCATCAATGAACCAGTATAGAAACCACTAAATGAACCCTTTAAACTTTAAAACACCGAAAATCTTGCTCTTTGGGGGCCTTCTTGTACAGGGTTTTGGAATGGCAGGGCACCTGGCATGCCAATATCCACGACACCTTGCTCGAGTTCCGTGGCTTCGCTTGCTCGCCGGCTGGACATGTGAATAGGCATGACCTGGACTACCACTACCAGCGAGGTGTCTGGTCTTCGCTGGATGGCAGCGACATCGTGCGAAGGTTCTTGCCACTGTTCGGCATGGAAGGTACCAGGTCGCAGGTGTCTCAGGTGGTATATGCACTCGATGACCGCTTCTCGCAGCTGCTATGAGCTTTGGCTATATTTGGCCCACTGGAATTGGTTATTTTACTTTGAGGATTCCTCATCAAATGAGGACCGGAATTTGCCTGCAGCTGGAACGCAGATCGAGGCTGTGCTGCCGGATTCCGCTTGTGCACCGCTTCAGGCTCCAACTGCTTCGCTCCCACGTTGCTAAGGGGGGTTAGGGTTTAGGGTAAAGGGAAGGTGACGGCGGGAAGGGGGGGGGGGGGNGGGGGGGGGGGGGGGGGGGTTGGGGGAGTTGGGAAGGTGGATGATGGGGCGTTGACGGGATTGCAAGGGTGATAAGGGTTTTGGAATGTACTGGAGGGGGTTCTTTTCTTTCCGATATGGGTGCCTTACTTAGGATGCACTTATCATGTGGATCGACTGTTCTGGGTTTACATTAGATCCGGAGTTCCCGCGTGGAGGATGGTTACACAGTTACACAAACCGTTCACGACAAAGTAAAGAAGAACATTTCCTCACCCCGCCCTACTTCTGGCGACGTTACCTCGGATTCTCGGGGGCCCTGACCTAGCTTAACCTACTTTGCCGCGGGGTCTTTCAAACAGCCCATCACACAAGCGAGCATGGGTGGTCTGAGGCTCAGGTTACATACCTCAAAAAACTGAAGGAAAACACCCAAGCTTGGCTCCCTCTACAGGAGGAGTCGTTGGAGGCAAGCCGTGATGCAGACGCCTTCGGTTTCTGGGGTTCACGGTTTAGAGGTTCAGGTTTGGCTTGGGTTCCAGGGCAAGGGTGAGGTCTACTTCAGGGAATGGGTTTAGGGTATTAAGTCAACCCTCTACCACGCAGCCCTCGAATAATTGTACGACTCTAGTCAGGGAAAGAGCGGGGGCATGTGTCCAGTTCGCTCTACACCTCCCCGCAGTATATACATCGTGTAATTCCCTGATCCTCAGATCTCCGTCGTACCTTACCAGCTGGATCTGAAGTCCTTCAGCGTGAACTCAACCCTTTGTCTTTGGAGCCTCTGTGGTCACAGCTCATAGTGTAGGGATTAGGGCTTTGGGGTTAGAGTTTGTGAGTCTATGTTTCAGGGATTCGAGTTATACAGGTTTTGTCTGGTTCGGGGGCAGTCAAGCAGCAATGGCCAGGTTTCTTCGGCGAGGTCATGTCACAAAGGAACATTACAAGAGCTACTGTAGGGGCCTTAACAAGTACCTATACTATTCGGGCTCCTTGTTATATTTATAGTATTATGGCCCCCAAACCCTATTCTAATTATTCAAGCCCCTATGCTACCATTCCGATTTTTGTTCTGGCGCTTTCTGGAAAGGTTGCCCCGATCAAGGACAAGGACGCCACCAAGCCTGAGGCGGAGAGCACCAAGAAAGCTGAGGCCGGAAGAAAAAAGGTTTTCGTAGGGCTTCCTTGGGTGATATTGGGGTCAGTAGGGGGTTGTGTAGGAGGATGGGTACGCTATGAAATTACTTCCTGACCGACTGAGAACATTCATCACCTGCAATGGGGATATTGTGTCCTCTTGGTGTTAGAGTGATCTGTACTATAGGAATAGCTACAAAGGGGCAGTATCGCTAATTACTATTCAGACCTGTGCAGCACACTGGGACCGGGTAGCTTCGCAGAACCCTGGCCCTACAGTGAACCCCAGAAAGTTGGAGCATGGATGTAGGATGAGAAGTGCTGGGATCCCCTATATTTTACTTTAAGGACATGAGGATATTGATCTTCCAACTTTCTGGATTCTACTGTAAACCCTAAACCCCTAATCCCTACACCGTGCCACCTCAGCGCCTGCCCGGCAGGCCGAAGAGGCTTCCAAGGAGACAGCGAAGAAGGCCGATGCAGATCGCTTGTGAGCTAAGCTACTTTCCTTGGCTACGCTTGGTTAAGGGTTTGGGGTTGGGGGTTAAGGGTTAAGGGCTTAGATTATTTTTGTTGAGTCTCTTCGGATAATTTTCGTTGTTTTAGGGGTCTTACAGGGATTTAGGGTTCAGAGCGTAGGGTGCAGGGAGTTTACCGGTTGAGGTTAATTGAAGTCAAGAGCTAAAGCCCTCAAGGACTTAAGACAGATAGCCGAACACACCTAGGCCGCGAAAGAGCTACAGCACAACGAGACCCTAAAGACCGTGGGTTTCTTGGGGTTCAGAGCGAAAACCCCCAAACACTGATCCTTTGGTTGTTCTTCAAGTTTCGGCTTGGTCCTAGGTCCTTAAGAGGAATCGTTAGTTATGCACAAGGTTTAAGATTGAGCATATATATACGGGGGGTGTACGAGGTCATCAAGGTGCTATTGCGGGGCAATGGCTCTATCGCCTGTGGGCTTACAAACTCGGATTCTTCCCGCAGCAAATTGTAGCACAGCGCCAAGAACCGTCCGGCTGCAAGCAAGCCACAAGGCAACACTAGTGCAAGAGCTGCTGTTACTGGCTACGTAGGAAATTCAGAAAACTTCTGGGCTCCAACTACATAAACCCTAAATCGTACCAGACAAGTGGCCTTCAATTTTAATTCAGCAGTAAGGCCAAAGAGGAAAAGCCTGAAGAATTAAGGGCTGCATCACCAAGGATGGCAATCCGAAGCAGGCACCCTCGCAAGGACTTAGAGTTTAGGGTACAGGGCTGAGGGTTTTAACTAAGGGTGGCCACGGCTCAAGCCATCTGTTCTCAATCCTAAACTCCCTATAGACCCTAACCTGCCTCAGTGCATGTCCGCACCGAGAGGCGACCGAGGAGGAGAGAGAAAGCGGAGGCAGCACTTTTACACTTGCCAAGACTATTGTATTAGCGAGGCAAAGAGGCTGTTCGGATTTACTCTTCCCCGTGAGGACTATCGGGAGCTGGACAGCCACGGCCACGAGCGGCACATAGAGGCGATCGTCGAGACCTACAACAACTACGGTAGTGACTGGTCTAGCCTTTGCGTTCAGGTGCCGGCGTTGGCCCAGGTTGTGCCCAGCAGCAAGGGCGGACAGAAGGGCAAAGGAAAGGGTCGGCAGCCCAACGTCGCCAACCCGGCCGCGAAGCCAAAGGCAGCGCCCGTAGCAAAGCCAACAGGGGCAGCTGAGCCGAAGGCCGCGGCAAAGACCGAGACCAAGGACAAGCGCGGAACGCCAGCGCAGGCGAAGGCTGAATCCTTTGGTGACGTGCGCGCGTCTGCTTCTGCATCTTCATCTGGGGGCCCGCCGGTGGCGGCGCCAGTGGCTGAAGGGGCTGCGCCACCGGTGGAGCCAAAGACTGCACCGGAGAAGCCCGTGGAGGACCAACCACCCGCGGCTGTGGCGTCGGAGCAGCCCACCTTAGAGTCGGTTGCTCCCGATGCCCAGCCTACAGCGACGGACGTTTTGCCAAAGGAGGAGCCTGAGCTCGACGACTTGGTCGTGAAAGAGGAGCCCGCTGAGGAAGCACAGGCGGAAGCTCCAGAGGAGGAGGTCGCAGAGCCGGCCGCCGAGGCAGAGACATCAAGGAGGAGGCGCCCGATTTTGAGGAAGGGGCAGCCGACGCTGAGATTGCCGAACCCGAGGCAGAGGCCGAGGGAGAAGAAGGTCCGGTTCCGATCGAGGTGGACGAGGAGGCCGTTGTACATATCACCGGTTGCCGAGGTAGTTTCTGCACATAGCCCCCCTATAGCCCGAAACCCCTCGAAAATCCTTGTAACCTTCAACCCTGAACTGCCACGTTGGCTTGTTTTTGTAGTTGGCGCTTTTGGGAACACACGCTTCTCGCGGCCGGCTCAGGGCACAGCAATGTCTTGCTCTCCTATTCGTACGTACTGAAGGAGATCGAAGACCATCAAACGCATTGAAGGCCGTGGCCACGAAGATCACCTCTCTGGTGCGTGAGGAAAGTGCTCCAACGTGCAGCACTCTGCTTAGCATTTTGTGCAACGCATGCACCCCCTGCAAAGACATCGTTACTTTTGCCCAGATGCTCCTGCTCTGGCTCGTCCTGGGCGGGCATTGTCAGCACTGCAACTTTCGTCTAGCTCAAGTCATGGGTCATGACGTTGCTTTCACCTCACTGCTCGCACCTTACTTGCAGTTACCCTTAACTCGCTAGAACCCTGAAGCCCATAACTCCTTAGAACCTAGCCCTAGAACCCTAACCCTAAATTACTAAGCCAAGTTGCGCAAAAGGTGGAGGAAGAGCCTGCCAAGGAGTCCACAGCCAAGGCTGGCCTTTTAAGTGAAGTCGTTCATTGGGGGTTCCTTTTAAAGGGTTCATGTCGCAGGCTCCCCTAAGGATGTATGATGTTTCTTCTATGGATTAGAGTTCAGGGCTCAGGGAGAGACGGGCTCTTTAAGGATAAGGCGCTTTCGGGTCTGTTTGCATTATGCTTATACCAGGGGCTTCGGTGAGATTGTATGTTGGGCTTCTCTTGAGGATGCGCACATTATGGTGAGTGGAATTATAGCAGGAGATCAAGAAAGGAGAGACTAGCAATGCAAACCTGTCTTACTTCTGTCGTTTTTCTTCCTAGATGTCCGGTTACCCGTACACGGGGTTGCCTGGTAGCTAGGTTTCTGGGTTATGGGGAAAACAGAAGTTTTCCTACAAGCTTTATACAGAGTTGACGGAACAGTATCCTCTGTATAGGCAACTGGATTTCGAGGTTTGTTTCGGTGTGCATGTGCGTGCGTGCGCCTGTCTCCCTCTCTCTCTCTCTCTGTGTTGATTTGATTGTGTTAGTGCAAGATTTGCAGTTTAGGCTCTGGGGCAGAGAGCGTTGGAGAGAGTTTCTGTCCGAAGGAGAGAACGGATGAGACGTCCTTTTGGGACCTTTCAGGGTACATGACGAAACCCGAAAACGCACAACTTCTAAACCACAAAGCTCCTAATCCGTTCCGCAGGCTCTTTTCCTGGCGCAATTTTCTGACTTGCGCTTTGACCAGTGTAAGACTGCATGTGCAGTCTTTTCGGTGTGAGCGGCTGAAGTATTCAGGATGCAGTGCTTTGTGTCGTTATATGCGATGTTGGTGATAATGACGATCATGACCATGACGACGATGCCCGTGCTTATAACGGTGGTTGTAGCGGTTGCGATGATGCCGCTGGTAGTTCTGATGATGATGATGATGATGATGGTAGTTGATGGTAGTGGTGCTGCTATGTGATGTGGATGAAAAATATGCTTGCTATGGTGGAAATGAAGATGCTGATGACGCTTGCCATCATATCGATAGTCCTGTTCATGGTGACGGCGGCTTCGATTTTCGATTTTCAATAGCAAATTCAGTCAGACTCAGATCAATAGTCAGACTGTGATATTGACGATGCGGATGAAGCCATGGATTCGTTCCTCCTCGCCCCACTGAGCACGACCAGGCTAATGTAGGAACCTGATTAAGAAACCTTGGGCCTTTATTAGGGTTCCTTGCATGAATCCTCTATTTTGGGATTATAGGCCCAGGGTTTCTTAATCAGGTTCCTACATTAAGCATGCTCTGCCGCCAACCTCCCCACCCACCACGTCACCCACATCCCCCCCAGGCAAAGCTGCCACTAGGTCCAAACTCCTAAAGCTCTGAACTTTTGAAGCCTCAACCCTAATAGAAATTACATCCCGTGATCGCAAGTTTGAGAGGCTGAAGAACCCGCGAAAGCCAAGGCAGGGCCGAGGAAGAACGGGCAGATTGGAATTGGTTTGCTCGTAGCTTTGGGTTTTTTGGAGGGTCAAACAGCTGATCTGGAAGGATTTTTATGGATGTTCCGACAAATGTTGTGGCTCAGAAATGTTTAGGAAGTTGAGGGGTTCTGTGGTTTCGAAGCTTTGGAGGTTTAAGGGTGAGCTAGGGATTTTTGGCTGTTTGGTCCGGCAGGATGTTAATGCAGGGGTTTGCGAGGTGCAGCTTTGGTGTTGTCGATTTCTGTCGCGAAATTCAGTGAAGACGGTGACGATTAGGGCTTCTGGGAAGCCCAATCATCGTTGAGAGAGCATCGCAAAGTCGCGGTGCTGCACGGCACTTGTGACGATGGTGATGATGGATGGACAGTATACTGTTGGATAATTTAGTTACCGTGAACTTGACAAGGTTGATACTGATTGGTGATTGTTGTTACGTCAAGGGCCATGTTCTCGTCGCAAGGCACTCGAAAATAGAAGGCTGACAAGCTCAGTCCGGAAAACAAGCCCCAATGCCCCTACCCGAAACACCTCAACCCCAAACCTCTCAAAACTGAGCCGTTAACTCGAGTTAACTTTAGATGGGGGATGGGAATCTAGTAACATTACCCCACTGTTGTTCCGAATACAGCTAGTGCAGTAGACTGTAATATAATCATAGATCACAAAGCCCTATTCTAATGATTAAGGCCCTTTTTACTTAAGACAAAAAACCTATTTCCGAAAATTGAACACCGCGATCGCAAGTTTGAGAGGCTGATGAAGAGCCGGCCAAGACAAAGGCTGGGCCAGTTAGGTTATAGTTTAGGGTTTAGGGAATCAGGGTTTTAGGGTTAAGGGTTTAGGGAATTAGTGTTTAGGGTTTAGGATTTAGGATTTAAGGTTTGGGGTTTAAGGTTTTGGGTTTAGGGTTGAAGGTTTCGGGTTTTACGGTTTAGGGTTTAGGGGTGGAGGATGGCGGGCAGGTTTAGGGTTGAGGGTGGTGGGTTTAGGGTTTCGGGTTGAGGGGTTTAGCGGTTTAGGGTTTAGGCTGGGCGCTAAGCCTTCGCACCTGCCACCACTCTGTAACAGATAGATAATGTGTGTAGAAAACCATTATAGAGCCCTTCATATAACCCTTTAATATAGACCGTTACAGGCTGCAGTACCCAAGAGTTTAGGGGGTTTGGGGTGGTAGGGCTAGGGCCGGGTTTAGTTTAGGCTAGGGTTCAGGGTCGGAAGTTGAGAGAGTTGTTCAGGGGCTCAAAGTTTAGGGGTGTTAGGGCCTAAACCCAACACCTTCATACGGGGTGAGGGTGTGAGGCTTCGGGACTTCGGAAGACTTTGCGGCCGGGCAGGGATCTAGGGCAGGGCGGAGGCTCGCAGACCTGGGAAACGTAGGTTTAGCGGCTTTGGGGTTCATGGTTCAGGGGTTAGGTGAAAAGCTTCGACGTCTCATAGGGGTTTCAGGCACGTCCCGGACCTGAGAGATTTGGAGTCCGTATTCTCAAAGCTCCCGGAAGCCTTGAAGATCTCCATGGCTTCAGCGTTTGGGCTTCAAAGTTTTGAGGTATGGTGTTTACCCTAGGGCTCCATAGTAGTTCCTTTTTGGGCTTCATATTTAGAATCCTATACGGTATTCCCCAAAAAGGAACTACTATGGAGCCTCTAGGTAGGGTGCAGAGTTTTTGCTTTTTCGCCTGCAGGAGAGGCTCAGCCCTAAGCTGCAAAAGAGCTTACGAAGCTTCATAAAGAATCTAAGAGATAGAATGGGAGTTTTTCCGAACATTAGGGTACCTTATTTGGGGGTCCTTGTAGTAAGGATCCTATTATTTAGGGAGTTTAGGGTACTGTACTATATTAGGGTCCCCTAATTTCGGAAACGCCCATATATATATATATATATACCTGCGACCCGGAGCACCTCTAGGCCTTTTTGGGTATTCTTGTGTCCCAGGAGGAAGCGCCGGCCAGAGACACCAAGACCAAGACCAAGGCCGAGTGTAGTGTAGTGCCGTGTCGGGTTTGTTTTGTTTGGGGGCTTAGGGATCTAGGCTTTTGGGGTTTAGGGGTTGAGAGGTGTAGGCGTCAGAGATTTAGGGTTCAGGATTTTGGGGGTCTAGGGATTTAGGGTTTAGGGTTTAGGTTCTGTGTTTATCAGGTTTTTCAGGTTGATGCACTGGGATATAGGGTGTGTCGGATTCAGGGTCGTATTGATTTACGGTATTCAGGTTTAGGGATCTGAGGGTTTAGGATTTTTGGTGTGGGGCCGAGTGGTTTAAAGGCTTGTAATTAGGGTTCAGGGGTATTGGATAGGTAACCCCAAGGGTCCAAAGGACCCAAGAATTAGGTACTCGGTTTTAGGATAGTAGTTATGTAGGTTAGGTTTTTGGAGAGTGTATGATTATTGGGTACTTGGACCCTTGGGGCAATCGATGGCCTGAGTTGGGTTGATTGGTTAAATGTTTGATTCCACGTCAACTAAACCCTGAACCCTAAGCCCGGCAAAATTCTTCTTATAAGAAGCGTGTAACACCCGTGTTAAAACCCGACAGGGGCCCTGAACTTCCCTAAACCCAAACCCCAAAACCCTAAACCCCAACTCAATACCCCTAACCCAAAAAGCCCTTAAATCCAAACCCCCTGAAACAATGGCAATAATATTGTAATGATCATACGGAGCTTCCCTTAAACCCAAACTCCCTGAAACACAACCTTAGAGGAAATCTCGTCGGATGCGGCCATGCCTTTTGCCGAGCTGGAGCCGTTCGGCCGCGAGGCGCGCGGGGGGGCTCTTGGGATTAAGGCGTAAGCTCCAGAGGTTTGTTTTGGGGATTACCTTATAGGATTCTACATATGGGAGTTGAAAATTAGGGGCGCCTTATTTTGGGATCCTTATAATAAGGATCCTACTATTTGGGGTACCATATTAGGGTCCCCTATAATCGGAAACCCGCACATATGAACCCCCAAAAGGGACTACTATGGGGCCTATGGGATTAAGGCGTAGGGCTTCGGAGTGCGGTTGTGGGTCATTTAACCTAAACTAAACTACCCTAAACCCCTAAACTCCTAAACCCCAAAACCCTAAACCCCTAAACCGATGGGGTTTGGGGTCTGGATTCCCGAAGGCATCTTTCTCGCAGGGTTTTGCCACGGTATATGGGGGGACTTCGGCCTTGCGCCCGTCTTCAGGCGCCTGCTGTTTCTGCAGGACAGGCAGGCCTGACTGAAGACCCATTGCCTTGATCACGTAGCCGACGTAGACTCCCACTCCGAGACCCAAGTCTACTTGTAAAGCGAGCCTACAGAGCCTAGGCTCCTGAGTTGTACCCTTCTACCCTTTTTCTTTTAAAGTTCCCTGATGAAAACCAACTAGCAGGAGCAAGGGTAGCCAGGAACCTACCCTTCTAGGGTTCCTTATTATGATCTCCTTCTAGAAGTCCTGGAAAAACGGCTTGTGATTCAGAGCCGACTCGATACCTGCAAACCCCATAATCCCAAGACCTAATCTAGGGGCCGAAAATATTGCCTACATTATTTTGGTGGTTTATTAATGGGCCCCGATACCCTATTCTAACTATTAAGGCCCCGTTTATTAACGCCCCCCAAAGCCTTCCCCCTCGGCCAATAGCCACGGGATTCCTGAAACTTTGAGTCCTACAGTCCTAGACCCGACACCACATTTCGGGCTTTAGACCTTCAGGGTTGTAGAGTTTAGGGTTGTAGGTTTAGTGTTTAGGAAGATTGAGTGGTTCGACAGAATTCAGATGCCAGAGGCGATATCGTTACTGACACACAGACTGAGCAAGAGAAAAGAGAACGGGTTTAGGATAGCAGATAGCATTAACTACCCTCATGGAGAGGGACAGACTGAGCCAGAGATGCAGGGCTTCCCTCGGCCACGCGTGTCACCCACAATCCCTCGTCAGCAATGGCAGTTTAGGGGTTTAGAGTTCAGGGTTTAGGGTTTGGGTTTTTTCTACGACCCTGCCTTCACCGGGATGCGCACATGGTCGAGGCTCTGCCGCTGCAAGCGGCCGGGTGCTGTGGAATAGCACTCTTAGCATGGAGTCAGACAGTTCTTGCTTCTTCATCCTAATATACGGCCCTATTAATGTTTTTGCGGCCCATTATACTATAATAATAAGGAACTCCCAATTGGAGGTTCCTCACTATAATTATAGTATAATGGGCCCCAAAACTCTATTCTAATTATTAGGGCCCCTATACTATCAGACGAAAAATTGGGCCAGAGCCCGGATCAGGTCCTTTTTCGGCAGCTGCTGCAAGTCGCCGTGCGTATCACTCAGGTCGCAAACTGCTATACTCAGAAGATCAGCCCACTTTGGTACGCTATATGTGGAGTCGTAAGCTTGTCGTCCTACTTATACGCAACTTCACAAGTCCCCTGATCCTCTAAGTCGATCTTAAACCCTACACTCAAACTGTGTCGAAAGTCCTTGTAATCCGAAAGCGCACGCTCTTAGACGCTAAACCCACCCGGGGCCACCCTCGCCGACTTTAGCATCCAATCCAAAGACCTAAAACCTATAATACCCTACCAAACCCCCATGAAAACTCATGACAAGCTCAAAGCACATAGCCCCACACCGCAACGCAACACCTCTCCGTTCAGACCACCGGCCAAGACCTCACAGAGGCCTCGATCAGGCTCGGAAGGAAAAGGGGTTTAGGGTTTGGGGTTTAGGGTTTAGGGTTGAGGGTTTAGGGTTCAGGGTTTAGGCTTTGGGGTTTGGGGCTTAGGGTTTGGGGCTTAGGGTTGAGGGTTTAGGGTTCAGGGTTTAGGGTTTAGGGTCCCAGAATGAATAGACCAGGGCTCCTTTAAAGGAGTTTATAAGGATTACTATGCTCAGGGTTCTATGGTATTGGAGGCCTATATAGAATGAAGGAACTGAGGGTTTCTTGTAAGTTGTTCTTTAAGGGTTGAGGGTCGAGGTTGTCAAGGGGTTTAGGTTTAGGATTTGCGGTCTGGAGTCTAGAATTTAGGGTTCAGGGTTTAGGGTTTGGGGTGGGTTCCTTGTGGAGTTGTTCTAGGTTTCTGCAGGGTCCCTAGATGAGTTTAATTGCCTTGCTCTGAGTTTTACGTCCCTTGAACAGATCCTACTTAATGAGTTCAGATCGTAGAGCATCGGAGATTCGAGTTGGTGTCGTTACTTCATGTCTTTCTGCAGTAGCTGAAGCAGAAACGAGTGAGTGTGTGTGTGTGTGTGCGCGTGTGCGTATGGGTGTGCGAGTGTGTGTGCGCGTGCGTGCGTGCTTGCAGCCAGTTCATATTGTATACATGCTGGCTCTTTCTGTCTATCTATCGGTTCTTCGGAGATGGTTGGCCGGAGTTGACAGGATTGTTTGTTTGCCTAGCTTTGTGCGTGATGGTGCAACAGACAAGGAAGGGCCTTGATCGTGAAAAGGCCAACGAAGGAACGAAGAAGGAGATCAGAGTCCTCGATAGGTTGAGGGTCGGTGACGCGATGACCAATACCGAGGCTGACGCTTGCTGCAACTTGGAGGTTCATGGGTAGCTAAAAGTGGGTTATAAGTGGGGTAACTATAGTTATAATCCATATTAGGGGACTTATAACGACACTTATAGCTACCCATGAACCTCCAAGTAGGCCCTAAACCCTATACCCCTTATAGAAGCCCTATAGATCCCTTTAAAGGGGCCCTTAAAGGAACCCTTAAAAAACTACGCATGAACCTCCAAGTACGCATCTGGTGGCCCCGCTGCCGCCGAGCTTGGCATTTCGATCGTTTCTCCCAAGGGGTCCAAGTATCATTATGGTATATACCTAGAACCCCAAAATAACCTATACGTATATACCATAATGATACTTGGACCCTTTGGGTGTGTTTGCGACCGAAGCAGACATTTTCTACTTAGGGCTCCCTGTTATATGATTATAGATTGCTATACCCCAAGACCCTGCTCTACTTGTTAATCCTGGAGCCCTTACAGAACCCGTACAGTGACCTGTGAAAAGCCCCAGTTGTACCCTTTAAAGCAACCCGATTCTTGTTGTTAAGGCCCCTATATTGTGTATAACCCTATCATTTATAAAAAGAGCCTTTTACAAGAACCCTACTCCTATTTGGGCCTCTTTTCGTATGTATAATCATATCATCTTATCGTGTCGTCGCAGGGAGAGCGATGCCATGATCGACCAGATCGAGAAGGCCGAGATTGCCGAAGAAGAACGCCGCGGCCTCAACACCCTGAGCCCTCAAAACCCTAAGCCTTAAGCCCTGAAGCCTAAAATCCTAAACCCTCAAAGCCCGAAACCCGAAACCCCCAAATCAGCAAAACCCTCAAAACCTCGGGTTTCGCTCCTCCTCGACATCGCTCAAGGTTTCAAGCTTCGTCTTCAGTCTGGGTCTTCCTGAACCGCCTTTCCTGTGTAACCCTAAACCCTAAACCTGAAACCCTAAATCTGATCACTGAACCCCTTCCCAAAGGGTCCTATGTACCGATATAGTAGAATGTAGGGTTTCCATATAAGGAATTGCTACTATGACTTAGGGAAGTATCCCCCATAACAGTACATAGGACCCTTTGGGCTTTCCATCAACCCTAACTCCGAAGTCCTAAACTCTGAAGCCCTGGAACCACCCTGAAACCCCACTTTTCCTACCAAAGAACGCCCTAGCTGTCCCCGTTAAATCTCAGAGGCAATCAACTCAACTCGTAGAGAACCCTTTTATAGAAGCCTCGCTATGTTCTATGCCTCCGTCGGGGGCACCACAGTATGCCCCAAGAAGCTTTCAAAAACATGTAGAACCCTTGTGGAACAATGATAAGACCCTCTGTAGGCCTCCGAGAAATCTAGATGTCCTCAAAAGCCCGACAAGTTATAGGGAAATAAAAACCCTAAACCGTACACCCGAAATGCGAAACCAGACACTCTAAACCCTACACCCCAAAGCCCAGAAGCGTAAACTCTGCACCCTGCACCTTAAAAACCTCAAACCAAAGCCCCTAAACCCTAAACCCTAAAATTTAGAGGATCGGTCTTCCGCGCCCTGACACGCCTTCGTGGTGCCGCCCTGGCCTCCTTCGATGGCATCGCAAGGGGCTGAGGTTTTCAGTGGGAGTCTTTTATAGAATTCTGCAAGGGTTGCTCGAGGGTTCTTTAGCTTCTAGTGCAAGGCAGTTCAACACTTGTCCTTCATCCATGAGGACGGTTTGTACGTTTACTATTGGTTTCTATTTTGTGTTGCAGAACTTTGTAATGTTTTTCGACTGGTTTTGCAGTGTTTTACAAGGCTTTATTCGGGTGGTGGACTTCCGCGGCCGGCCAAATTACCCCCTTGACAAATAAGGAGTACCTCAACCCCAGATAACCCGCCTTTTTGAGGACATATATTAGGAGATCATTTCCTAGCAAACAGGTATACCTGAAAGGGCAGAAAGATCTTCCAAGTGGAGTTTGAGAGATATTTTCTTGCTCAGAGGGTACTGGATCCTCTGATGGCGAACTAGGGCGGTTCTTGCAACCCTGCGAATCACCTTTATCCTCAAAATCACAAAGCCGCACCAAAGTGCAGCAACAACAACAATAACAACAACTGAAGCTTGAGAATCATGATCCGCCGGACCATCAAAATATCAGAACAGCTACAGGTAGCTCTACAACCAAAGTGTCCCTGAACCCTTAGCCCTGAGCCCGAAGCCACCTCATGCGTATGAGGCACGTGCGCATGAGCACAACATCCAAGAGTGCTAACCTCAGCTTCGAAAATTCGGAGGGTTTGTAATTAGACCTATATAGGATTGTGTAGGGGGGCTATGCTTCATAGTTCAGATAGGGTATTTATTGTGGTCACATTATTGTTTACGCATACACGGGTTGCAGGTGAGTACTGGAACTAATTCCAGAAGTAGCTTACTAATCTTGCAAGTACCTTTCGGTACAGGCCGTATGATCGTCAATAGACGGTATTTAGGCCATATTAGAGGGTAGTTAGTGAATGAGTCCCATAGCAAACTGGACATGAAGCTTGGAAAGCGCTTTTGTTCTGTGTTGTCGGCGTGATGTTTCTGTTGGGGGCTTAGGGTTTAGGATAAATCGTGCGGGGTTGGTGAGATTTAGGTGCTCACATATACGACTTACCGTAGGGGTTTGTAGGTTATAGGAATGCAGTGATAAGGGGCTGTGGTTTCAGAGGCTTGGTGCTTCGGATGCATTGTTTTATTGCAGGGGGGGGCGGTTCGGAAGCATTGGGACCTTGGAACGTAGATCTTTACGGACGTAGAGGTTCAGGGTTTCGGAAAGCTTCAACTCTCTTTTCGGTGTCGGAGCTTCACCATCGGGATCGTCAGAGCTCCATGCTGGAAACTTGTGCTATGAGTAATACTTCAAGGAAGTGCAAGGAGCAGGGCGGCCTAGGTTCAATGTCGTGCATTTAGGGTGTTCAGGGCCACTGCTTCAGGCTTCGCCAAACATAATCTAACAGCCAAAAAAACCAATCTCTGACCTGACAGTCTGCACGTGTTAAACTGAGGTTTGCTCACTTTCAAGCAGAGTCCTAACACAGGGCCCTGAAGCTTAAGCCCTGACCCCTTTATGTAAACCCCACATCGCCCCAAAAGACGAAGACTGAGGCCGAACTCTGCGTAAGCAAACACACGAATGGAAACAGCCCCAGCCCATGAATGTAAAGACATCCTGCAACAGGCTTATACGGTTTAGGGTTTAGGGTTTAGGGTTATGCCTCATGCTCTTTCGCTTAACCCGAATCCGTAAACCCTAACCCCCTAAACCCGACTCCCTGAAACCCTAAACCCGAAAGCTTAAATCCTGCACTGCCCCCTAATTAATCCCAAAACCTTCGAGAAGCAAGCCTGACCCCAACCCTTAACCCCAAGATCTTCTATCATCTCTTGGGAGCCTTAAGACCTAAACCCTAAAAGCCCTAAACCCTAAACCATCCTAAACCCCCCAAACCCCTAAACCCTAAACCATCCTAAACTCCTATAAACCCAAGAGATGGGAGCTACGAGCCGAGGTACGCCCAGGAGAACCAGTACCGCAAGGTGCATCCTGTGAAGCACCTCGCCGAGGAGGAGGCCCTCCTCTCGTTTCGGGTTGAGGGTTTCTTAGGAGTTTAGGGGTTTTAGGGTTTAGGGGTTTTAGGGGTTTAGGGTTTTCGGGGTTTAGGGTTTTAGGGTAGCCCTGGGCCTTGCTTGGAGGTTCATGGGCAGAGTTATATATATATATATATATATATATTTATATTTATATATGTATATATATATATATATGGGCGGACGTCAAAATACCATGTATGGATATTATGATCAGGTGGCGATGTGAATGCTTCGGTGTGTTGGCTTTAGTCTTTGTTGAGAGGCGGCACCACGCGT
>BGNK01003395.1:39890-75817 GCA_003297005.1 Symbiodinium sp. clade A Y106 | reverse complement strand
ATAAACGTGGCGATGGATGATTCTGAGTGCTGGTGGGGTGCGACTGAAAAAGAGCTTTTGACGGCCGAGCTGTGCAAACATACATGGAGCTAACCCGAGCTGCGGGGGCCAAGCCCGTACTACTACTACTACTACCATACTACTGCTACCACTACTACTACGATTGCACTACTACTACTACCACTACTACTACTACTACTGCTACTACTGCTACTACTACTACTACTGCTGCTACTACTACTACTGCTGCTGAGGCTACTACTACTACTACTACTACTACTACTACTACTATTACTACGACTACTACGACGACTAGTACTAGTACTAGTACTAGTACTAGTACTAGTACTACTACTACTACTACTACACGCTCGTAGGAGGACTGGTGTCTGTCATGCGTTTCAAACAGAACGCAATCTTCAGGTTTGAGCACCCTTACGGCGTTTTCGGCTGCCACGCAAGGTTGAATGTGCAAAAAACGGTGCGTTTAGGCTCATGAAGTGCCGAAAGCACTGGCAGGGCCGGCAGCTGCGGGTGTCAGAAATCACGAAGTAGTTTTTGAAGGTTTGGTATGTCTCATTTGCTGCGGACATTTTACGCAAAAGCATAGCACTACGTGCACAGTATGCTGTACAGAGAGGCAAACACGCTGTAAATGCCAGTGTTTTGGGCATGCTCGCCAAAAGCATAGATGCTTGTGACAACTTGTTTTGCTCCACATCCTTGCGCAGTATGTTGTACATGAATGCTTGTGACAATGTGTCTTGCTCCACTTCCGTGCGCAGTATGTTGTACAGGGAGCAAAAAATGCTGTAAATACCAGTGTTTTGGGCATGATCGCCAAAGGCAGTGACATGAACGTTATTATCCTGCCCCCCGCCACCCCCCATCCCCCCAAAACCCCGCTCCTGTTGTGCAAACTGGCTCCGAAACACATGAAAACACCAGTCCTCCTACGAGCGTGCGTGGTACTACTACTACTACTACTACTACTACTATTAAGACTACTACTACTACTACTACTACTACTACTACTACTACGCCTGCTGCTGCTGCTACTACTACTACTACTACTACAACGGTACTACTACTACTACTACTTCCACTCCTACTCCTACTCCGACTCCGACTCCGACGCCGACGCCTCCTCCTCCTCCTCGTCCTCCTCCTACGCCTACGCCTACGCCTACGCCTACGCCTACGCCTATGCCTACTCCTACTGCCGCTGCTACCACTACTGCTACTGCAACCGCTACCGCCACCGCCACCGCTACGCTACTGCTCCTGCTGCTGCTGCTGCTACTGAGCTGTTATTCATACTCCTACAAGCACTTCTGCTACCTACTACTCCAATAGCTGTAAGGTCGCACAGTATAGTTCAGACATGTTGTTACGTAGCACCTAGTGGAATAGGAGTACAATCAACAGCACAATTGATAGCAGTGGAATGGGTGGAGTCGCAGCCAAGAAGATACTGCGTCAAAATGGCACGCTGGATTGGCACGGTGATGGTTTCAGTGTGTAAAGTGGTAGTAACATCTACTGTAAGAACGTGATAGTAGATGAACTGATTGGTCGAATGATCTATGGGTAGAACTAAGAAACTAACCGCAAAACAAAACAGTCTCAGTCGGTGGCAGCATGCTGCCACAATGCTGAAGAACACGATGCAGGATGATACAGCAGATTTGTTTCTGCTCATCGTTTTGGAGCCAGAATGAAAGAAAACCAAAGTTCTGCCACAGGACGAGCATGTATCCGCACAGCGATGAAGCAAAGCAACATATGGTCAATCAGCAAAAGCAATTTGCACACTAGATGACGCTGCGAGAGCAGCATCCTGGATATTCTACAGGTCAGGTAGGGTCAACAAGATGAAACTCGAATTTAAAAGGGGCGATGTAATCATATGTAATCTGATGTCAGTGCGTTGGACGGATACACTAGCCTAGCCAGTCACAGATACGCGCAACAGGCGGTACAGTGACAGACGACTTCAGTGATGTTCATACATACAGTACTCCAGAAGGAATGACATGCTTCTAGATTCTAGAAGCTTGACAGTCCGGCCTTGGCGGCATACCATCATGCAACAAGACAAGGTTGCAGCAGCCTGAGGCGTGAATCCTTTGGTGCATGTCGAGATCTTAAACTCCAGACGGTAGAGTAGAAGTAGTTACGATGGGACGTTGTGGCAGAGCAGCGTCATGAGTTCGGGTGCGAGGCCCAGAAGCCTTGTAGGAAGTGTGGGCTTGAGGAAGACGCTGCATCGCTTCGGCACACTGGCCATGAAGAAATTTACCGAGGCCGCCGCCCCGTGGCTTGTTCTGTAAAAAGCTCGGATGCGGCAAATTGCTGTTTGGATCCTGCCTAGAATTCCCAATCACATGCGAAGCTTACTGATTCTGCTGCTTCTAGATCTAATCCAAGCGTCCCTCATACGAAAGCTTGCTTACGAAAGTCTGTTCTGGATGCGAAGGAGGTCCTGCATTCCTGCAGGTCCAGCAGGAAAACAGGGAGGCTTTCGTCAATGTGAACAATCATTTCTTCCAGCACCAGGTGGGCATCATGCAAGGGTTGAGCCTGTCGATTCATGCTGCGAAGTCGGAGTTGGAAATCCGATGCTCACCCCCTGATGCACTTGTCCACAGGGACCAGTTGCGGCAGCATTTGCAATCACGCAGCCGGCAGGACACAAATCCCTTCGCCGCTATGGAGTCGCCTGATTCCTGGCCGGAGCTTTACAAGAGCCGGGCTGCTTGATTGAATCGGAGTGCAGTTGAAGCGTAGATCCCAGGACAAGCTTCGTCGCTTGTGACATACTCCGGATGTTGTGTATTTTCTTCACCGTTGGGCTGCTTCCTGACCCTTCCAGCTGCAACGGCTAGACAGTCCACGAACAGCCAGGAATACAAAGAATGGGCGGAAATGAGCATCGAGATTTGCATGTCCTTCCTGGACAAGATGGGCGTGCCGTTGACCAAGGCAGGTTGCAGCACCAGGCACAAAGTCCCCTGTCTGCAACGAAACACTGAACTTCAGAGCCTAGCCCAGGAGGAAAGAGAAGAAATGGAGGTGGTCACGTGGGCAGCAGTGTATCCTACGATTCTCGGTTCGGACTAGTCTTTCCAGATCCCTCCTTGAGCTTATACATAGCTCTCATACTTCGCGACCCTCGGACATTGTCTGCCGGGTAGAACACGCGGGAGACGCAGGAGATGCACCACACGAGGGTGCGGCAGCTGTGCGACACTGCCCGTGCTTCGCGGACACACATTGCACAGCTCCGAAAACCCTTCTGCCGATTTTTCAAGAGCTCTGGTTCCATTTTGCGAGTTGTAGGGCCAGGCTAGCCGTGCTTTGCATGATGTTGTAGCAGTTTTTTGAGAATCTCTAGGTCAGACTTTCGAAGCTTGATCGCGATCAGACGTGCTCTGTTCCAAGGATGAAGCCGAACGACCCAGTCACGCATTACTACCATGCGCACCAGGATCATCTTCGGAGATATAACGTCTATTTGATGCCTTTCTCTCTAGGTCCTAGGAGCTCTGATTAGGTTGCAATTGTCGTGTCGACGGTGCCAACAGGACTTAGTATATCTTTTGCTTGCTGCATCATAAGCAGTAGTGAGTTGCAATTGCGGCAGGAGTCTATCGTCAGTATCTTGGCTGAGAAGCTTTTTCCCATGTTTCACCCTGCATCAGCGGACAACATTTTGCGAGCATTGACCCGCACACTGCTTGGCTGCTTGCAGTTTTCTGCAAGCCCTTTATTGACTGTATTGCATGCGAAAGCGCGACGTGGTGACACAATGCCCTCCCTGCTGAGGCTTTGTCCTCTACGTGAAAATGCCTGAGCCGACGACACCTTTAACAATCTCCGACCCGCGGGGTGCTCCGCCGATCGAAGATTTCGAGTGGTTCCAGGTCAGCAATGTTCTCGAGTCCATTTATGAACTGCAGTGCGGGCCGGGCCACTGTCCTTGGCTGTCAACGTGGATCTAAAGTCACACATGTTGAACTTAAACGGCCAAGGCTGCAGAAGCCATGAGGCCTAGATTCCCTGACAGTTGTAAGAATGTGCTGCAGCAGGACCGGGGTGATATGGGCGTGGACAGCGAGCCTCCGTGACTGGGCAAGATGGGCACAGCGTTTTCTTGCGCATGATGTGGCGGCGTGCAGTGACCTTGAAGCTCGTTCAGTCCGGTGATAGGTCTCTTCAGGGCAGCATTTCTCGTCGGGTTCTGCGACTGAGGTTCCACCGGCCTGCGGCCTTCTATGCAGAGGAGGGCGATGTCCTGATTTTCCCCTCCTTCGCCATTCACAAGGAGCGAGTTTTATTGCGCCTGAGAGAAGATCTTTAATCACCTGATTCTGCGGGGCAGTTTGCCGAAGCACAGGTCCCGCCGCACATCGGGAAGGGCACCCGCGTCGTGTTCCCATCGAACTGCCACCTGCCAAAGAAACGCAGGAAGTTGTCTGGCAAGCACAAGGCGGAGTGTCCGTTCGTGCTCTCGGAAACCATCAGCTTTCGCCGTCATTCGCTGTCCTCGTGCCTCCTCTGCATGGCGACAGGGGAGCGAGAGCCCCCTGGATGGGTGGGAGCGCGTCGCCAAGCCTGAGGCACACCTTAGGGTGCGTTCTCTCACGTCCTCTCGCCCTTTTTTCTTGCTTCGCCCCTCTTGCCATAGGCACCCGCAGCACGGCCTGCGGCGGTGGCGAGCTACGCCGCACATGCCAAGGCCGCGTTGGACTTGGCCGAGAAGCTGAAGGACCGGACCGCTCAGCTTGACCGCAGTTCGGCCTCTACCTCAGGCCTTGGGAATCCTTGGGTCGTGGTGGTGTTTAGGCTACGCATTGCATGCGCACATACGCAAGGGCAGGCATGCGAATGGCAAGAGTTTTGGTTTGACTTGGCCCTCTTGCATGGCAGATTGCAGTCGTGGATGATGAGTCGGTGGTTTGCATTCACACCCTGAAGTCAGTCGTGCTTGTTGTCCTTCTAAACTTAAACCATGGCGCCGAAGGATCCGTACATGAAGATGTGGGAGGCACGTTCCGACGGACAGATGCAGACATGGTTTGTGCAACTTGTGTACACCCACCCGGCAAAGTCTTCCCTCAGGTGCAGAACCAAGTTGTGGCCATGCTCCAATTCGGGGCGTTGCTTGGCTGTCAGTCACTTTTTGCTGCTCGTCTCTCATCTGACTACGATGAGAGGCTTTGCCATCACGGCTATAGCGACAGGAAAGCTTAAACCTCCCCGAATCCAAGGCTGCCGTGCTGAGCCATACATCTGCAAACTGCTACTACGGAAACTTAAGGAAACGATGCAGCACAGCCGAGCATATCTTGGCAAGGTCAGATGCCACGGCTTGGCTTGCGGCAGGTCGCCGCATTCAGGGCTGGGGCTTTTCAGATGGAGAAGCGGACTGGAGACTGGAGACCCCCCACCCCACTTAGCTGAAGCCAAGCTAGCACTGACCTGGTAGCGGCATCGTGAAAAGCCTGACAGGAATAGCTGGATAAGCTGAGGGCTGGGAATCCTCTGCTCAAATACGTGGCTGCTCAAAAGCCTAACACTCGGCGATTCAGCGGAGATGCAGAAATCCTGCTCAACGAAGGGTTAGGTGAGGAATGGGGCCAAAGAAATCGTTGGGGCAATTGCTAAGCTGCTAAACAGCGGCCCCCGGCCGGAGCTTTGGGGCTTTGGACCGGAGGGAACATCTCTGCCCGCGTCGCCGTGATCCTCGACATGCGAGGCGAGGGCCAGCCGCTTGGAGCAGCAGCAACTTTTCAATTTTCACGTCCCGTCAGGGTTTTTCCCACTCCGAAAACGCAAGGAGCCGCAAGGAGCCGCAAGGAGCAGTGGTAAGGCAGTACAAGTAACAGGAGTTCGGTGTAGAATGCTAACTGTTTTGTAAGCCAAGGTTGACATGCACGGCTTGCGAACGGAATGAGCTGCATCTTGAAAACGCAGAAAGGGCAATCTCTTTGGAGACTGTTGGGAGTCTACCCGGGCGCCCGGAAACCTCTTGGGTTCCCTTCGAGACGCTCGGAGACATATGAAAGCTTCGCCACTGCAGCCGCAAACCTGATCGACACTTTCTCGAAAACTCCCAAAATTTTTCATACTCGTAACTGGCACATTTGGCCCTGCCAAATGTGCGTCTCGACATGCCGAGTTTCTGCAAGCTCTCCTCGGTCCCACAGCACCAACTGGCACCAACCCCAGCCCTACAGGCAAGTGAACGGCTTCACGCGGCCGGAATAAGAAGGCCGAGGAGCAGAAGCAGCGAGAGAAGGAACAGGAGGAGAGGGAAGGAGCATGAGGAGGATGAGAAGGAGGAGGAGGAGTACCGACCACTAGTAGTGATCCGAGTGATCCCGTGAACGATTTTGCTGAGGTACTACTTGGATGCTGCTCTCATGTTCGCCCGTGCCATCCTGCTTGATCCGAGCATTCGTCCCAGAGTGGAGCAATGCCTGGGTCTCGGAGCTGGCGTGGTAGCAGATCATTGCCGATTTGCAATGCCTTCGAGTCATAAGGTGCGAAAGATTTGCAAGAGATCGTAAATGATCGCAAGTTGCGATGGTTTCAGCTGCAGCCGTAACAGCGTCCGTGCCGGGTTCCTGAAGTGCTTATGTCTGCTGCCACAGGCCTGAAAGACCTCATCCCGCAGAAGGTCCCCAAGAAGTACAAGGCTCGGGGATCAGAACCAGCAAGGGCAGGCTTTTGAGAAGGAGCCAGCTTTCGGGCTTCATGAAGTTCCGACAAGTATACGCTTGTTGAGAATCGTGACAATCGAGGCCGGCGCATGCCCTAAGCATCGGCAAGACGCCCTTTTCTCGAGTGAGTGAGCGCCGTCAGGCTGCTTACACTGCGCTGATGCACTGGAGGCGCTCTCACTGGAGAGAGGTTGACGGCATGAGTGATGAAGTACACGGTATACGGTTTCCAGAAACCCGCATGCGACATAGACAACGGCGCAAAAATTTCAGGCCGTGGAAGCATGCTGATCCGGTAGTAAGAACAACGAACTACCAAGCAAGTTTTGCGCAGAGAAAAGCTTTGGTGTGCGAGACAGGAAGCTGATCATCTCATGGGGACTCTCGGCTGCAGCATCCCGGGATCCTTTGTTTCTGGTTCTTCAGTTCACCCGGAGTTCATGTGAATGAATGCACATTTCCAGTGGCTGTTGTGAGTTCTGTGGGCCCACCGTCCTCCGTGAGCCTGTATCTTGGTTGCTTGCAAGCCTCGGCCCACTTGGTTCCTGTTCTTCAATTGAAGATCATACGCTTGAACTATGCCTTGGGTGATCGATCTTTGGGTCATCGGTTTCTGAAACTCTCGTGTCACGATACCGTCTTGTGAAAGTTGTTGCCCAGTAAGGCGACACGCCACCGGAGGTGGAATTTTCGCGGCCCGGCTCATTCTGTACTGGCATTGGCGGGGTTGAAAGAGACTGTGCCGCCTCCTCAACGGCTTTCGTGGGTTCTTGCTTCCAGAGAATCTTAGTGCGTAAAGCTTTTTTTGCGAGAGAACCCTTGCGTCGGTAGCAGCTTCCCATCGATTGAAAGCTGCGCTGCGGCAGTTGTGGTCGAGCGCAGAGCATTGCTGAGACTTTGTGTTGCCGCTTCAAGTCGATCTTGCCGGATCCAGAAGACCTTGCCGCGCAAAGTCGAGACTGATACCTTCATACCTTCATTCACCATGGTTTCCCCAAGCACTTAATTCTTTCAATCCTGGACCCTCAACTGGAACCCCGAGTCGAGGCAGTTCCTCCACCCTGCGCTGAACGGGGCAGATCGCTGCAGCCGCATGTGCCCCCAGCACAGAGAGCCGGCTCTCAGGACTCAAAGCTCCTTCCAAATTAAAACGAAGCGCAGTAAGACCTGTAGCATTCCAGTAGAAATCACATACAGCAGCAGAGACAGGTAAAAAACAGGTAAAGGTCGTCACAATCATCGCAATGCCAATGCAATGGTCATGGTGTATACTGCAGAGGACAGAGTTCATGTACTCGCCTCTCAGACATGTTGTGCATTAGGACGTTGCGCCTGCTGCGAGCTTGGACCTCAGAGCGCCAGACTTTGTGTCGGCAGCATGGCAGCTTTTGGAGGATTTCGATAAGCTCGGCAGGTTTGGAACCAGCGGCATGGATGTTGTTGGATGCTAAGGTGTTCGGCACTCAGGTTTACGTCCTTCAGACGAGGCGAGCCGTGCCATCCGTACCTTGTGCTTGTGTGAATCGGAGATCCAAGAGACATGTCCTGCAATGCAGGCAACTCCGAGAGCTGGAGGAGGCCGTCGCAAAGCTGCTGGAGGCATGTCGGCCAGCAAGACCTCAACCTGAGCCTTGCGGTGCAGGTTTGTTGCCGGTTGCCTGAGCCAGCAGTCAATTTGGCAGGAGTAGGCATCATCATGTCTGGGCGTGTCTTATCCGATGGCGACGGCAGGCCGACGTCCCCAGAGCAGCCATAGCATCCTCTCCGGCTTCAGTGGATGCCGAGGCTGACGATGTTCCTGGATCGTTGTCGCGGGATCTCACATCTGATTGTCGTGTTCACGTCTTCGACGTAACCCGTGTTTGGATGCAGCAGCGCCGCGGTGTGTAGGAAGTCAAGACTGTCAAAGGAAATTGGAGACAAAAGTTGATGCTCAAACTGTTGCCAAAAGCGTCCACAGACAAGAGGTATTGTTTCTGGGGTCCCCCATCGTTTTGCAGGACTGCAAGCACGTAGCTACTCTTGCGACTCATGTTCAACTGACTGTAGTACGGGTGGTACTCCAGGAAACAAACAGAGCTGTTCAATTGCCTCGCATGTGCTACTCTCGCCGCAATGTACATGGAAATGGCTCACAAATAGCCTTCTGTTCGATCTTTTTTGGGCATCGTCTGGGGTATCGTTTTGGGACCTTTAGCAATTTACCCGGAAATGGACGGTAAAAGTAACAGTAGTAGAAGCCGCCGTAGTCGTCGTTGTCCTCGTCGTCGTTGCAGTCGTAGTCGTAATCGCAGACGCAGTCGTCGTAGTAGTAGTAGTAGTAGTAGCAGTAGTAGAGGTAGTAGTAGTAGTAGTAGTAGCAGCAGCAGCAGCAGGAGCTCCGTGTGAGCAGCGCTCGCAATGGCCCGCTGTGGCTTGTGCAATTGAATGGTTGGAACCTTTTGCCATGCAAAGCAAACCTTCTTTTTTGTCAAGGTGCATTGACGATGCACCACTTCTATTGACATCCAACATTTGTCCAAGAAAGTAGTAGTAGTAGTAGTACTAGTAGTAGTACTAGTAGTAGTAGTAGTAGTAGTACTAGTACTAGTACTAGTACTAGTACTAGTACTAGTAGTAGTAGTACTAGTACTAGTACTAGTACTAGTACTAGTAGTAGTAGTAGTAGTAGAAGAAGTAGAAGTAGAAGTACGAAAATAAGCAAGTAAGCAAGTAAGCAAGCAAGTAAGCAAGTAAGCAAGCAAGCAAGTAAGTAAGCAAGCAAGCAAGCCAGGAAGTAAGTATGTAAGTAAGTAAGAGGTAGTAGTAGTAGTCGTCGTCGTCGTAGTCGCAGTGGTAGTCGTAGTAGTAGTAGAAGTAGTAGTAGCAGTAGTAGTAGACGGGGAAAGCTTGTGCTCTCTTGTTATCTCAATGTGACATTGCAGTGCTCGTATGCAACTTGCTGCACAATCATTACTCAGTGAAGTTTGTGCTGACAGATGCGCTTGCTGGCATTTGTGCCGGAGCGTTATCTACCGGGTTCCGATAACAACTACCTTCAGAATGCGCCTAGCGCCGGCGATAATCGCTGCCGCTTTGTGGGACGCCGTGCGAACTCTCGCTGCGATGGAAGAAGAAGAAGTAGTAGTAGTAGTAGTAGCAGTCGTCGTAGCCGTACTCGTACTCGTACTCCTACTCGTACTCCTACTCGTACTCGTACTCGTACTCGTCGTCGTCGTAGTCGCCGTGGCGGTAGTGGTAGTGGTAGTTTTGGTGGTGATGGTGGTGGTGGTTGTGGTGGTAGTGGTAGTGGTCGTGGTCGTTGGTGGTCGTGGTCGTGGTGGTGGCAGTGGCAGTGGTCGTGGTCGTGGTAGTGGCATTGGCAGTGATACTGGTAGCCGTAGTACTAGTAGTAGTAGTGGTGGTGGTGGTGGTGGTGGTGAGGGTGGTGGAGGTAGAGTGGTGGTGGTCGTGGTGGTGGTGTTGTTGTTGGTGGTCCTGGTCCTGGTCCTGGTAGTGGCAGTGGCAGCGGCAGCGGCAGNGCGGCAGTGGCAGTGGTAGTGGTAGTGGTAGTGGTAGTGGTAGTAGTAGTAGTAGTAATTAGAAGTAGCAGCGTTAGCAGTCACAGGAGCAGCAGTAGCAGTGGCAGTAGCAGTAGCAGTAACAGGAGCATGAGCAGGAGCTTGAGCAGCAGCAGTAGCAGCAGCAGTAGTAGTAGCTGCTTGCATAGGCTGGGGTATCATTGTTGGGCTCCCCCGTCGTTTTACAGGGGCATACGAGCGTTACCCGAACCAGGACCTCCTAAAGACGGCATGAAATGCTTGGACGATCGAATTGAATGGGCAATAAACGCGGAACATGACGCCAAAATCGAGCAAGAAACTTTCGGCCTGAAAGCACAAAACTGCGGACAAGATCTCCGATGCTAGGTTTTCAACATGGGTGTCCCCGAAGTCCTGTCGTGCAGGGCCTGGGAGCCTTCTGTGGGGTTCTTCCGTGAGAGCGAGAGCAGTTCTATGAGATTTCTTTTGCTTCTCCACGACGCCCTGCCCTTTTGGCCCCTCTGAGCGCACTACGTTGTCAGGGTCTCTGGCGGGAGAACCGGAGCGCTTCGATGCTGGCAGTCACTTGTCTGCAACACAGCCCCTGATCCCCACACTCAGACCTCACAGCCGCAGGTTCTATGCGATGGGTCAGCAACGGTGAGCTTCGCCGACCCGCGGGGCATCTTTGCAGAACATGGCTTCTTAGTCAGGCTGGCAGCGGCTGGCAAGGTTCTGTTTCTGTCAGGAAGCTGGTAACCTACGCTGCACAAGGCCTGTGGGGAGGCAGAAGCGAAGGAACCTCTCATGCAGGATCCAGCGAACATACGCTCGATCTGCGGAAGGTCGCAAAGGAAACAGCGTGCCCAAGCCCGTAGTTTCGAAATCAAAAGCACCAACTGGGCGTACCGAGTCTCTGAGATTTTTTCTTGTATTCTCTGCAAAACCCTGCACTCCACCCAGCTGTCTCCCTTGGGTGACACTTGAGTGAGTCTCGCTGCGACTGATCCGAGGTAGGTGGAGCCGCAATTGGCCAGGCAGTGTTCCGATGAAGGTGCGGGGGGAGCAGCCAGAGAAGCACGCATGCAGAACTTCTGCCACCGAAATGTAGAATTTGCCCAGCTGAAACCTGCAGCCGTAGAATCCGTAGATTCCGTAGAAGTAACAGTCTGACCGTGGCCTTGTCCCCCCCCCCCCNCCCCCCCCCCCCTTACAATTTGGGCGAAGGGCGAGCTCCTGGGCCTGGAGCCCAAGGCCGGGCTTCCAGTGCTTTCCTACTTGGGTTTAGGGGCGCCGTGCCTGCAGGCCCCCTTTCACTGGCACAGCGAGGTCCACTGCAAGGAAGGCCACTCGTCCGACACATGGATCGGCGCCCTTTTCACAAAGTAGTTGCATAGGCCTGACTTCAAACTTTAAACCACTTTAAAGCGGTGTTGTAATGGACTGTTTGGAAAGCGGTTCGCTGGAGATTGCATCAGAAGGACTTCCGTTCGAACCTGTCTAAGGTGAAGCGATCTTATTCCCTGGGCCACTCTGAGATGATTGGCCTAGACATTGGCTTCATTTTGGCGATCGCGTAGCCAAATTATCTGCGTTGCCTGATACTTCGCAGCTTCAACCTGGGCCTACTTTCTGAGCGTAAAGAATGTCAAACTGGCACTTGCTCGCGACGAAGTCAGCAGGACGTATGTAGACGAGAAGCACGGGCATTGACGGACTGGCTGGATACCGTGACGTTCGATCTGGTGGCTGAGGTGGCTACGATACAAACTCTCCAGCGCGGAGACTGTGCGTGCGTACGCTGCGTGGATGACAATCATGTCCAGTGCCACTTATGGCTCTGCTCGGTTAGGTAGGACAAGATAGGACAAGCACTGGCATCGTTTGCTAACGCCAGAGCCTGCTTTGGTGGGGTTTCCACTTTTCCGTGGTAGATGAAGCCACGTGCAATCAAGCGTTGGTGTCTTGTGTTTCGTGTGCAGGTGCCGCGCCGTCTTAAGATGGCTGGGGCATGTTGTCGGATGGTGGTCCAAATTTCGCGTCCTATGAGGATTCACCAACGTCATGAAAACTGTCAGCCCTTGCTGGGATTCGTCTGACCTGTTACGGGGTCACCAGGCTCTCTGCTTCAATTGCTGGCATCACCCGCCATGGTTCGAAACGCCGAAGGCCCGATCCCGATATGCAGCCAGGGGTTATGAGCAAGAGCCAGAAAACTCCCTGGCGACAGAGACCCGATTTCCCACAAAGTCCCTGCAGCTCAGTCTTTGGCGGCTCTGGGCAGTGCCGGGGCGCAAGCTGGAGCTCCCTTGGGCCAGCGGGCGCCGCGGCCACCACCGCTTTGCATGGACTCGTCGACCTCCGCAGGTCCTGGCAGTGTCACCCGGCTGCAAGCCGGAGCTTGTCAGGTAAGTCTGGTTCAGAATCTTGAGAAGTAGCTTGGCACGACATGATATCAACAAAGCAGTCCGCGCTAGGGCCTTGGTCTCTTGGGTGAGCCCCGAGCCCCCTGAAAGGGCCCTTACTTAGGCACCGGCAGGCTTTCCACCGTTTGAGTTATGGGCCCAGCTCCAGAAGGCTCCTCAAGATGTGTGCGTATATGTACACACACGTATATATATATATATATATATATTACACACACATATTTATAGGTGTATATATATATATATATATATATTTGTATACAAAATTATACATATATGTATATGTACACAAATACTTCATATATTGTTCTAAAGCATGTGGGAGAGCAAGCGTTCTGCACCAGCGCTGAGGCTCCCCGCACCGAGCTCTAGCGTTTGGAAAAAGCGCTCTCAGAGAGAGGGAGAGAGAGTCAGCACTTCAGGATGCTTCGGTCTTCCGCAAGGCAGCGTAGCCTGAGAAAGGGAGCACACGTGCTCCGGAGGAATCGGCGGAGGAGCTTCATATTCGGACCATGCTCGGCAGGCCGAAATTGCGATGGACAAGGCCCGCGCAAGCGTCATGGCTTCCGTGACCAAGCAGCTTCCTCAGATGAAGTACATAGGAAGCTGTCGTCCTTCCCAGGATGTTCCAAACTTCAGCGGCTGCAGTCGTGCTCCGTTTGCCAAGTTGGTATGTTGGACCATCAGCTCGGTGTGAGTTTTGAGGAATTTCACCCAGAGCCCCTTCAGCCGACACCCAGGTGGGCTGCCGGTGATGAGAAAGGGAGCAAAAAGACGGCCAGGAGCTCTTATTCGGTGTTGTGGGATCTGTGCTCCTGTCCGTGCTTCGCCCTTGAGTGCCCTTACGTCGAGGTTTTCCAGAATTGGTCGCAGTTCACCAAGCAGAGCAAGATGCAGAAGAGAAATCGAGAGGCGATTTCGCAGCGGCTGTCCATGAGCGCTGGAAGCACCACTACGACTGGAGCCTTTGACTGCCTTCTGCAGCTTTGCATCTTGTACCAGTCCAGTCCGGCTCTGATGATAGTGCGCGTATGCAGGCTGTGAACGCGTCCTTGCGCAATGCCTTCATGGGCAAAGACAAGGCGCAGGGCGGAAAGCTAAGCTGCTATCACACGAAGGGGGCTACGAACCAAGCAGTCCGACGTGCTTCAGCGTGCATTGGGGTCACGGCATGCTCTGTATGTTGAAGGACAGGCCGGAAGTCTTCAACATCGTTGGAACTGCTTCAGAAGGATCTTACAAGTCGTTATTGAGTTTTCATGCATCCGATGCAGGCTGCCCTGCTCAATACACTCAAGAGCTGGGTGGCCCTCACAAGAAGCCACAGCCTCGGCTCCTGGTGCTAGGGTTTCGAGGAGGAGGAGGGGGAGTGGGGGAGCTCACCCCTTGGGGTTTGGCTTTGGCTGTCGACTGGGCTCTTTCCCGAGAAAGCTCGCAATTCAGCTTCACACAGGTCTTGATTAAAAAAGGGTGCCCCTCATAGACTTTGAGGAGCTGAAGCTGTGCTCTGTCGTCAGCCGGACGCGGAGTGGGATGCTCTTGAAGGTTTCAATCCAAGAACGAGTTTTGCAGACAAACAGCCATGAGGCGAACTTTCGAAGCAGATCGGCATCCCCGGTGTGTATTTTGCCGAAACGTCAGCGACAATGTGCGTACTTGGAAAGACTGCTTACAGATCCTCTTGCAGGAACCCTACCGCGTAGCGGGTTTGGCCAGTTTTTACCCTGCCCTGCGAGCTTACCATGTCGGCATGTTGCAGTAGCACAGCGGTTCAAGAGCGCACATGGATGGTGGCTTCGTTCTGAATGCACAATCATTGGCAAAAACTGCTGCGCAGGCGCCGTTGCACTTTCTTTGGCAAAGCAGTCTCTGCTTCGAGTGCCACTATACTACGACTCAATACTGAACACGCTAGTACTGCTATTATGCCTTTTCTGCTTCCACTATTGCCATCGCTGCTGCTAGTGCTGCAGCTTCTACTCTTGCGGCTGTTGCAGAGCCTCATCATTATGCCCACGTTTATCATCAGCATGATTGCTAGAGCTCCGCGTCGAACTGTCATAATGTCTTGTAGTTATCATCACTTCCAGATGCAGCTCAGGTGAGAAAGCCGAGCGAGAGAAGGAGGAGATTGGGCTTTTCTGTCTGAGCCCTGTAGCTCGTTCGGCTTTTGCGGGTTTGGGGACGACGATGGAGACCCTGTGGTTCATCGTACCACCTGGCCAGTGTTGCTTTTGGTGAGTTCTCAAAGGTTTCCTACTGTCGATCGTCAATTCGTCAGTTGTGGGAAGCTGCATCCAGTCTACGACCTGCAGGATGTCCTCGCAAGGCAAAAAGCCCACTGGGAGGCTCCGTTGCACGAATGGGTTGAGGTTTCGGCCAGTGGCAACGGCAACACTATTCGAGCTGGGGCTGTGCTGTCAGGTTCGATGCGTTATAAGCAGTTGCTGGTTTCACTCCCGTATCAAGTGTTTGTTGCCTGGATTCCGCGGCTTCTGCCTTGGCAAGTTTCGGATGTCGCAGGCTTTAGGACCTGCAAGGACTTTCATGAGCACTCTGAGCTGTCAACGCGCCGTGGGTCCCAGAGACACACAAACACATGATCCTGCAATGTAGCAGTTCGTTGTTCTTTGCTTTCCTCTGCATGCGAAGCCGCCAAGCCCGCCCTGCAGGCCGAGCAAGATCGAATGCGGGACTTGCATGAGAAGGAGCATGGGAGGGTCGTGTGCTTCAGGGCTTGGGCGCTCGTCTGTTCGTCACATGCTGTGAGTCTTCGATGCCCAGACGCTGATGGGACAGTAAAATATTGGTGGTCACAGTGTTCTAGGATGCAGGATGTTGAGCTCTGCTTCCATCTAATGAGCAGTGTAGAGGTAGCATTAGCATGTGGCCCCCGCCAACAGCCTGAGCGCCCGCATGCTCGACGGGGCTTCAACTCACTTCCCTGAACACTCGGCCGTAGCTGGAAGCCAGGACGCTTAAGCTTAAGCACTAAATCCTAATGGCTTCCAAACAATTCCAAACATTTACCCGGCCCGAAACAACCCCAGACTTGGCAGTCACCGAACTAGACCCAGTCTCTCCTGTGTGGCTCTAAGGTTCTCATTCAAAAGTCGCTTTGTTAAGTGCCAGCAGATGATGTGTTAGCCCCTGAATCCTCACAAGAGAAGGCTTCCGATCGCTGCAAAGGAAGACCCACCTTGTAAACCCTCGAGGCGTTCAACTTTTGGGTAGCACTTAAAACTCTATCAAGCCCTCTTAACGCCCATTAAAACACCCTTCAATGCCTGCGAAAACCCGTTTTGAAGCCCGCATACTGAAGGAGCTCCGGGGCACCCTGGACGAGAAGGATCGCCTGAAGGCTCAGGCACAAGCGACGCCGGGATCTCAATGCAAGGCTGAATATTGATGCAGTGCATATATATATATACACATACACATACGTATATATGTATATATGCATATATGTAAATATGCATATATGTATACATGCATGTATGTATACGTATATATATATATATATATCTATATATATATATACATGTACATGTACATGTACATGTACATGTACATGTATATGTATATGTATATGTATATTATACGTATATATATATATAGAAATATGTATATAAATAAACATACATACGTATATATGTATGTATATATATATATGTATGCATATACATATATATATATATATATATATATATATATATATGAAAGATTGCTCCCCGGCGATCCCCACCTCTACAACGGCTTGGGATCCTTGCGGAATGGCCCCCCCAACGACCACAGGACGCCAGACGCCTGAGCAAAAAGAAAAGTATATATATATATATATGAATAAATGTCCACAATATACATATGTATACACACATATATACATATATAATCAACATATTCACGCATAGACATGTACATGTAATTACACATGCATATACACGTTTAATTTTCCACACATATATGTGCCAATATTGTGTATATGCATATGTGCCTGTATGTATGTATGTACGTATGTATGTAATGTATCTAGTATGCATGCATGCATGTGTGTATGTGTACATGTATATCTACACCTATATCTATATCCATGTCTATATGTATCTCTATCTATCTGTTTACATACGCGCATACATGCATAGATAGGTAGGTGCATACATACATGCAGATGGACATGCATCTGCATCTGCATCTGCATACGCATGCATGCACAGCTGCATATTGTTAACTTATAAGCATACACATTACACACACACACACGCACACACACACACACACTTATGCAGGCAACATATGTATATATATATATATATATACACAGACATTCGCATACGCGCACACATGCAGTCTTGCTTACATACAGGCATACATACGGACAGACAGACCGAAATACAAAGCGATAGACGGACCCAAGGTCACACAGACCGACAGACTGACTGACTACCTGATGCATTGATAGATAGAAAGATATATGGATAGGTTGATAGGCAGCCCTGACGTATGCCGCTGAAGTTGTGAGTAGTCATCCTTTGTCAGTCGCGATTGCACCAGTAAATTCGAATGTTCTTTGCCGAGGACGGAGCTTGCTCTCAAGAAGTGGATGGGTGCATGCCTCAGTCATTTCTCTTCAGGCGCTCGGAGCAGTCCCTTTGACTTGCATGAAGCCGTCAGCATGCGGACCTAAAGCGGACCTGCATAGGGTACCGTATAGACATACAGCGGAGGATCCCGAATTAAATTCACATCCATTGGCTCAGTTCGTGCACTTGAAAAATCACCTAAGTAGATACAGACATAGCTATAATGGTCAGAGCTATGAAAACATATGTATAATATATAATTATATATACTGCATATATCTATATATACATATTTACATATGTGCTTGTACATGTAGATATACGCACACTTATGCATGCACAGACACACATACATAAATATATAGATACACACGTGCGTGCATGCATGTCCCGCACACCTATGTGCGGACCCGAACTCGATCATCTCTTACATCCCTTGCACGCTAACAAGGTGTGAGCCAATCTAATGGCATCTGATCGTACAAATTACTGCAGTGTGCTACATGATGTTATAGCTCCTTTGAGCATACTTCTCGGCTGTGATGTCGCACGCAGGTTTGCTGAGGGTCGGGGGGGCCTGTTGCGCAGTGGGATGCCTTTCCGTGTACCTGAATGCACACGAGTTTGGTATACTCATCACAGGGCAAGCGGCTTCAGGTTTAAGCACGCCGGGCTTGGATGTTGACTTCGAGATCAGAGCTATGCCAACTGGCAACTATGCAGGTTTGTAACGGCTTCAGGGTCCGTCAGATAGCGCTTTCGGGTCCACGTATCTTTGCATATCTACGTGTCTTTGCTGGGATGGTCTTGCCAACGTTTATAACGATGCAAATGGCCGTTGGCCCAGAATGTAGAGGCAGTGCTTCAATGCGAAAGTTGGGATGTCGCAGCCGTAGTGCGCGTGCGTCTTCTAATAAATGCCCTGAAGTCCTGACTCCCTCGAAGCTGAAACCTAAACACTCGGTGTATTCTTCTAGGTGCAGTGAGGGTCGCGCGGCCTGCTATGAAGATCTCCGCTTCGGTATGGTCAGGGAATCCCGTAATCTGAGTGGACCTACTGTAGTACACGACAGTGATTAATAATACGGTAAAATACCAGAGTACTTCTGCGAGAAGATGCTAGGAAGACTGTGATAAACAACACTGGAACATAGGTTTTCATCCGGTAGTCCATTGTTTATACTGCAGCATGTCCCGACGACACTTAATTCCTTATGATGCGAACGACGAGGACAAACCGCCGTGAATCTGGGAGAGTACTTCATCATGTGGCACCGCTACTGCGTGACTTCACGGCAGGGGAGCAGAGTTTGGTGAAGGAAGATCAGGGTTCGACACCCGAAGCATGCGGGAGAACGCGGATGGTTAACAGTTCGGGGTGCTGGTGAGGGCAACACATGGATCTCTGAGTCGCAGGCTCTTCCTTTTCATGTCGATAGTGATTCTCGCGTGCCCAGCAAGCAGGCTGTGAATTTCGCCTTAACGGATCCGACGAGGTGTGTTCAAAGGCGGGTTGAGGTGGGGTGTCAGAAGACTGGACAAGTGACGACATGCTCTCCTTTGTGGTCCGAGGCAGCACTCAAGGATGCCAACAGAAAACGCACGGCGGTCAAGGATCCGTGCCACTTCAGAGTCCAGCTTGAAAGTGCTGTGAACACTGTGAAGTTTCACCCTGCTCTTCGTCCTACACCCCTGAGCGAGGAACCCGAGCACCTCAGAGTTCCGCATACGCGACCTTTCCAGGATGCCATGTCGCGCTTCCTCGAGGGCGAACGCCGCGGGGTCTTGCATTCAGTCTACCTGAACTGGAAGAACTACGTGGGAATCTCGGCAACTGTTTCCAGGGTGTTCACTGCCACCAGGGCCTACATGTGGCCCACGTGCCAATTTTTGTGCTGAATGTTTGTCCGCATTCATGTTGATGTGTCTCCTTTTACCGCCTAATATGTGCATGAATTCATCACAGCTGCAGCTGGGTTGTGGAAAGCTAGGGGGACCACTGCAACTCAGGGCAGGCATCGTGCCTTCTCAGGGCCATGAATTTCAGCAGAAGTGCCTGTACGTTGAGGTCATGAACGACGCAAAAAACCAAGCAGCCATGGCCAAGCAGATTCCTCAGATGGGCGTGGGATGCCAGACCAACTGTAGAAGAACCGGAATTTATTGGTTTGTTTTCGTGTCAGCTGGATTATTTGATTGCCGAGGGCACCATCGGTGGGTAGGACGTGTTTTGCAGACACGATCTACGAGTGCACACTTCAAGAAATCAGTAGTCATACCGGAGTCATACCCCAACCCTCACACCTGCTTCAAGCTCTCCAATTTAGGCCACCAAAAGCCCAAATTCCTCCCGAAGGAATGACAGTTCGGGAGGGAAATCGCTGTTTTTTCGCTGTCCCCTGGTACTGCTTTAGAAACTACACTTAGTTTGGGCCGCCTACAAGCCACAGCTACCACTCCACGGCAAGTGCAGAGAAACCCCTCAAAAGTTTTCCTAACAACTTCCAAGATCAGGGGGCAACTGTCTGTCGCTTCTACGACGGATAACTGTTGCTTCTTACTAGGGATACCTGTCTTTGCTTACCAAGGACAACTGGCGCTTCGTACCCAGATACCTACTACAATTGTTGTTTCTTGCCAAGGATAACTCGACAGTCGTTTCTTACCATGGATACTTCTTGGTGCTACGGAGGACAGCTATGTAGCTGTAAAGAGTTACTGTTGGAGAAGTTTTCTTTCATATCATATTCACTTTGAAGGCTTCCACCCTTCAGCCCGATTCCGATCTGGGAAGCTACAGCTGGCAGGCTTCAGGGCCAGGTCGACAACCTGACCGGGCCCCAGGTTGCAAGTGGCTAAGCGGCCGCGTAGGCAGAAAGCTTCGGGGCCGATCTCCTCGTGCAGTCTCACCGACACCTGCATTCAGAACCGCCAGGTTTGAACCACGGGGTCAACTTGTTTGGTTGTGGTTCGGAGCTCCCCATTCCGTGGTTTGTTCGTGTGGTTCTTCATTGTCAATGGATGTAAGAAAGCGGGGGTTCTTGAAGATCATACATTCCTGACGCTCAATTGTCGACTGTGCTGGCCTGGGATTGGAGATATCTGAGGCTCCGAAAGCAAGAGAAGGCGATGCAACGGTAGCGAGCTTATTTCCGACAGTGTCGGTCGCTCTTGATCTCGCTTCACGCACTAGTACTTCATGGTTAGTGCTGTCTCCGTCAAAAGCAGAAAGCAAGTGTTTGTTGAGTCTAGGTGCCTGGAACGACATTCGTGCACACGCACACGCATACATATCAAGTCATTCCAACAGCAAGGCTCCTCATAGTCAGCATGCGCGTCAGAGAGCGCAGTAACTAGGCGCTCAGGGCTGCGGTAGATTGTAGCGGCATTGTAGCGATGCCGGTCACGATACAGAGTCTTACTTCATCTTGACTGTGTGGGAGACTGCCTTGGGGGCACATGTGGCTGAGGTACGCGGCATACCTGGCAGGCTCCAGTGGGCCAGCCTTGAAGGGCTTGGCTCGCGCCTCTCACGGCTATGCGTTCAGGGCAACAGGTGCACGAATGGTGTTCCAGGAGCTGCATCACCGCATGTCCATCGGCAGTGACTACAACAGCCCCCAGTGAGCGGCCAAGGTCTTCCGACGGTGGTTCGAGGTGTCGGCGGGCGTGAAGACCTGCACTAAGACAAAAACCTTGCACATGCAGTGCGGTTGAAGGCATCAGATCATGGAATAAGAAACTTCCTCTCCTTGAAGTTTTCTGCGGGGCCGAGGATGAAGGCGGAGTTTGACCGGGAGCACGAGGTGGGCCCGGCGGGCCCGGCCCGGGCTTTGGCACAGCCGCGACTCGCGACCGCACAGCGCCGCACAGCGCCGCACAGCGCCGCACAGCGCCGCACAGCGCCGCACAGGTGAAACTGGAAGAGATGAAAAGGCAACACGAGATGAACGAGACGCGGAAGAAGGAGGCCCGAGCTCGAGCTCAGACGAAGAGAATCCTAGAGCTTCCTCAAGCCGAGCCCCCGGTCAAACTCGTATCTGAGATCCTACGATCTGAAATCCTACTGTACGAGGGCTTAGTGGGCTCATGCAAGAACGGTGGCGAGCGGCAGCAACCACCAAGACTGTACCCACCCGGCAACTGTCATCAACCTTTTCTTCCAGTCGGAAGCTCCTCCGCTTGGCAGTTGCGTGCGAAAAGTCTTCACAACCTTGGCATGAAGGCACCTGCAGCGCCACGTTTCGGGCACTGAGTCGTGTCGTTCGGGATTTCGGAGGAATTTCATCAGAGAGCCTGGATGGTACTTCTTTTTTGCAGGGTCACCTGCATAGGGCAGAGATCGGTGCAGGATCTTTAAACAGGTCAGGCCCCCAGAAAGTCGACTTGAGTTTGAATCAATGAAGGGACATCCGAAGGCCTGGCCCACTCTGTTCCAGCCGTGTCGGCCGACGTTCTTTGTCTGAACCCTAAGCCCTAAGGAGGGCGAGTCTCAGTCTTGGGTGCTTCAAGATTGGGAGGCTTCGGTCGAAGAGCGGGGGCAAAAAGCGCTGGACGTCTGCTGATGTCAGAGCAAACAAGCCATTTGATGCGTTGGCAGGGCGATAAGATGATCCTCATGGATGTGTTCCTCGCCTGGTCTTTGCAGTACCAGAAGGCCAAGATCGTCCGAGCCTAAAGCCTTGGCGATGACAGGTTTTGGCAGGTAGCCTGCCACTCCAAGCCTTACACACAACTTCTTGAACCAAAGCATCCACGCAGTCGCAATTTGGCGAACGAGTAAAGACAACAAAGGAGCTTGTCTGGCGGATCAGCGTGTGAAGACCCCCAGACTCTAGACTAGATGAACGTTTGTCGATTACCTGGCTCACCGGTGGATGGATTGGAGAAGGCGCGGTGGCCTTCAACAGTGTGTCCCGAGGGGCTTTGGAGATTAGCAAGTTGCTATATAGCAACATGTGTCTCATGTGGTCAGCCTCTATCGCGTTCGCAGGACTCAAAGTGATCCCCTCACATCCCCTCTCGTCTACTTTGACCAGCTGAGGCAAGCACACACAAAATGAATGAGTCCGGCACCCAGCATGACTCACTTTACCATGGAGCAGCAGTATGTCTGTCAGTGCTCGGACATATGTGCCAAACACTGGTTGTGTCTGTGCAACAGCCTGTGTGCAAATCCCTTGTCCTGAGCAGTCAGTTGTTTCGCCTGTGACCTGCGACAGCTGCTGTTAAAGGAGTCCTCCCGCTAATTTTCCTGGCTCAAGGCCGGTCGAGCGCCAAAACTCAGAATTGATGCGGCGCTCCTAATCGACCAGCGGTCGACCAGCTTGCCTTAAGATGCTAGGGCAGCTAATGTATCGCGGCACCTTCATCCACCTCGAGGAAGACGCGCCCAAGGGGAGCCACCGCTGCAGCGTGCGAGCGCTGAGTGCTCCAAGTCTCAGCCTCCAAGCATCCGGAGCTTTGGAGCATGACTGGCAGAAGAAGAACGCTGCACTCCAGAAGTATGTCGCCGGATTGCTTGCTCAACCAACCTTTGGCAAGACGTCCCAAGCATCCGAGTCTGAGGAGAACTTGGCCTCTGAAAGCTCGGACGAAGAAAACCCTGACCCGAAAGAGGATGACGCCGTTGGGGTGCGACTGAACCGAGGAAGCTTGGGCCACCCTGGGCTTTGTCGATGCCCCTGCGTCCACTTCGCCAAGGCAGCAATGTCATAGGGTCTTCTCGTTATGCTTCTTACATCCAGACGTTTCAAGATTGTACATTACTGAATGAAAACATTGATGCATAGGTTCCATTAGTAGTAATAAGTAGTCGTCGTCGTAGTAGCAGTAGTAGGAGTAGCAGCAGCAGCAGGAGTAGCAGTAGCAGTAGCAGTAGCAGTAGCAGTAGCAGTAGCAGTAGCAGTAGCAGTAGCAGCAGGAGAGTGGGAGTGGGAGTGGGAGATGGAGAAGGAGAAGGAGTAGTAGTAGTAGTAGTAGTAGTCGCAGTAGTAGTAGTAGTAGTAGTAGTAGTAGTAGTAGCAGTAGTAGTAGTAGTAGTAGTAGCAGCAGGATCAGTAGTAGTAGTCGTCGTCGTCGGCGTCGTCGTAGTCATAGCGGTCGTGGTCGTGGTCGTGGTCGTAGTGGTGCTGGCAGTGGCAGTGGTAGCGGTAGCAGTAGATGTAGTAGAAGTAGTAGAAGTAGTAGCAGTAGTAGCAGCAGCAGCAGTAGAAGTGGGTTTCGTCGTAGTAGTCGTACGACAGTCGTAGTATAAGAAGTCGTAGAAGAAGATGCGGCATAGAAGGGTTCAATAGATGTTGTTCACATCGAGCAGTGAGCAAGTATCCGTTCATGCTCTGCTTACCAGACACAGGGACAGGAACACATGAAGCAAGAGACCCCAACGCAGAGGTCCCTCGTGACCTCAGCCTGCACAGTACACCGACGCAGTCTCACTTTGGGTTTACATGTTCGCGGTAAAGGTGCGCAGAAGATCCAGCACCACTTTTGCAACAGAATGCTCATATCCTTCCCGCTCTCACGAACCGGAACCCCTCTCCTGCACCAGGCCAACCTTGCAGCCTGTTTCAACATGCTAGATCCCCATGTGGAAGCAGTGTCATCCCCCAATTGTGTTCTATGTAATAGCCTTAGCCCTGCCTTAGCGTGAACTTTCAGGCCGGAGCATGGTGCTATCGATCGCTCCAGATTCAAAGTTCTGGAGCAAGATTTGATTATATTTGTTTCTGCAGCTCCTTCAGCTAAGGCACCATGCTCCCGATCCGCAGAAGGCAGCCTGTCAAGCTAAGGCAGAAAAGCACACTAGACTGTCAGAAGATTTGAAATCTCAGCTTGAGTTTTGCATTTTTTCATGTATACGAAAGGTCCTGACAAGGGCTCTGACGGCCAATCATGGAGGGTGCACGAGGATGACAGCCTACCTTGTAGTGGTTCTTGTGAGATGTAGTTAGATTTACTGCGACCATGCAAGTTCCCAAAGTTTCAGCCAGAATGAACCTGAGACGTTTCGAGTTCTGACTGATTGATCGGTTGATTGATTCCCATGAGTGGGCGCATGTCTGCGCGGTCTGGAGTCAGGGCACAGCAGGACCGTTCGGCTCTGGACACGATGCTGCGNGGCGCATGTCTGCGCGGTCTGGAGTCAGGGCACAGCAGGACCGTTCGGCTCTGGACACGATGCTGCGCACGACTCCGGGGGTTTGTTGAGCTACCGGCTCCGGCAAACTCGACAGAGCCACGGTCGATGCAGATCTTTTTCGAGGAGAGATGACAGAGTGCTTCAGCGTTGTGCTCGACGTTGAAAATGCTGAAACAGATTTGCCCATCACTTTCTTGGAGCCAGAAGCACAAAGATTGCCTCGCTTGCTTTCTTGCGAGCGACCTGATCCGCCTTGGAGTTATCTGCTATGCTGCAGATGCCATTGGCCTTTCGCAACCCCAACTCCGAGAGACCTCGTGTAACAACACTACCGATGCCTAGAAACAGCCGCCCTAAGACCCGTCAGGGGATAGCAGGGCCGACTGATTGGACGGCTAGCTGCCGCATTGTATGAGAAGCAGCAGCTCCGGTGATGTCATAGTTGTTGCATCAGGTCTTGAAGGAGTCTTTCCTTGCCGTAGCAGCTTTCAGCAATCGGAGACAGAGTCTTCCTGTAGCATGGTGCTGGCGATGGCTGCAAATTCAAAGCAAGTTCTCGTGCGAGATTTCATTGTAGAGAATGAAGTTTCGTTGTTTATTTTTCTGCAGCTCCTCAAGCTAAGACACCATACTCGCGATCTGCCGAAGGCCGCTCAACGGAGCTGTTTTACGACTTGAAATCCTGCTTTGAGTGCAACATTTCATACATACAAAAGGTCCTGGCAAGGGCTCTGACGGCCAATGATAGAGGTACATCATCTTGTAGTGCTTCCTTTCAGATGTAGCTTTGCTGCGATCACGCATATCCATAAATGGCCAAGTTTCAGCCAGAATGAACGTGAGACGTTTCGAGTTCTGACTGATTGATCGGTTGATTGATTCCCATGAGTGGGCGCATGTCTGCGCGGTCTGGAGTCAGGGCACAGCAGGACCGTTCGGCTCTGGACACGATGCTGCGNGGCGCATGTCTGCGCGGTCTGGAGTCAGGGCACAGCAGGACCGTTCGGCTCTGGACACGATGCTGCGCACGACTCCGGGGGTTTGTTGAGCTACCGGCTCCGGCAAACTCGACAGAGCCGTTGCCAAGTGCGGGTAGATTCAGTTAATTCGGTCTATTCAATGATTCTTTGCCAAGAGGTATTGAAGCAGAGAAACCAGGTGCATGCACCAGCGACAGCGATGCCTAGAAACAGCGTTCTGCCAGTGCCAGGGCTTCAGGTTCGCAGGGCAGGTTGATGTGGTGCGTTGTTGCTGTACAAAATGGGCCCGTGGGCCTGCCATATCACTTTGGGGTCTGGGACTGGATGAAAAGTTAGTTTTCTTTCGTGGTGGCTCTCTAGCACAGTTTGATGTGACGTTTCGGCTGAGTTCGATGTGACAGGGCCGAGGCTTCGAGCCCCCATTGGCTTTCAGCATCGAAGCCAGCGACGTATGCCTCTATTTCGGAAGGCCGTTGAGTTTTTACGACAGTCTTACGAACTACTACTGATAGGAGCAACTGAATCCAGGGCTGTTTCCTACGGTGTCCAATGAGGATGTTGCTAAGAGTCGGTCCAATGTGGATGGACTCAACTTTGCTTTTGAGAGTGTTGCGTCACCGTCGCCCGCGACTGCGTGGTGTCAAAGGTGCTGCATGCCTTTTTAGGTCCTTTAGGTAACCAGTTGGGCGGTGCGCTCGCAATGGAAACTTAGCTTTTTGCCGCCTAGAACATATCATGCAATTTAGGATCATCCAAACATGTGCCCTACTCGGATCATTAAGGGTTTTGTTCAGCCTCGTTGTTGAGGAACAAAGCACTGCAAAAGTACTCGCAGTTCATGCTGGGCAAGAAGCTCAAGCAGGACCAACGGTCTCAGATTCAACAGTTCAGCCCTGCACTTGCGCCTCCTTGGATGAGGCTCCTTGAATGTGGTAAGATGTGCTGATATGCTTGACGGGCGGAGTGCTGTCAGACATATTCACTTTTGCTGACACTTCGACTCCATAGTGCCTTTCCGTCTTTTTACTGCATTGCTCGGTTGCTCGGCTGGTTCTTCAATTTGCAGCCGGAAGAGCACCAAGTCGAGGACAACAAGTCACTTCTGACCTCCACCTTTGCCGAGTGGCGCCGAGAGGGTAAAGTTCTCAGGCCGGGCACTGAGCGAGATGGGCATGCGCTGGGAGGTGCTCTCTTCGAGACATCGCATCTGTTGCATTGCGACAATTTGAGAAACTTGCTGTGAGTAGCTACATGAGACTGATGGGTTTGCCAACACTTGTTCGCAAGTGGCAACATGCTTGCTCTCTCTCTCTCTCTCTATCTCTCTCTCTCTCTCGCTCTCGCTCTCTGTCTCTCTATGACTCTATGCACTCTCTGGCCAAGATGCAGCGATCAATTGTGCAAGATTGCTGTGGATGAATGTCCGCGTGCAGAGCCCCAGGCATGAAGAAGCCCTGAATACCCTGGAAGAGCGCGATGCCTGAGCCTTAGAGCATGTTCGGTGTTTCGGGTGTTAGTCTGCCTTTCCGGACGATGCCTCCAAGGCGTGGCCGTATTTTGTGTTAGCATTCCCTTAGCCAATCTTGTGGACACTGCACTGCTCAGGGTGTAGGATGCTTCAGAATCTGAACCAGGATGTAGGCTGATTTGCTGATTTGCAATGTGACCGGCGGAGTCTGCCACCTTTCCCCAATAGCTCTGAACGAGCATCCATGCTCCTGCGCTATGAACTTCTTGGCCCGGTTTGTTTGCTTCCCCACCGCGACGATTACTCTCTGTCATTCCAGCTGTCAGACTGCAACAGGTTGTTCACCGTGACTGCTACACTGGTTGTTTGTTGGAAGATCTTCCCGAGTATAGTGTCCAGTCAGTCATTCTAAAGTTGCAGTTTTTGTCTTCGTGTTCCTGTTCTAGTAGTAGTGATACAGGTCTTTGAAGTACTGCTAATGAAATGATATCAGGACTACATTTAGTCCTTTTGCAGGCTCTTGAGTCTTTGCATGTTTTACAGATCTCCAATGGAAGGGGGGCAGCGTCAAACATTCAACCATGAACACCCTCCTTTAGTGTTTGTGGCGCCTATGAACCGTAGGTACTGGCAGTGATTCCTTTTGTACAGATTTCACACTTTCAAAACCGGTAGCATTCTCGATCGGATAAGCCGTTTCATAATGCTGGCAGCATTCTTTCACTCGTTCAATGCTTGCTGCCGTCCATACACTTGCACCAGCGCAGGTCTACATCGCCCAGCTAAAGGCTGGCTTTGAGGACAGATTGCGCTTTGCGGTTGGACGTCGGGACGTTGCGCAGCCCTGCAGGTTTGGGGTTCACCGAGAGGCCCATTCATTATGAAGGATTCGTCCTTAAAAAAGAAGGAAACCCTGTTAGGTTTAGGGTTTACTCCTGGGTCGCGGGCCGAGGCGTGTTGAGCTAAATCAGCAGCTATTCCAAGCTATTGTTCAGGGCTGCTTGTGGGCCTTCACTTCAAGCCTTCGCCGCAAAATGGAAAGTATTCAAGTCTGTAGATTCTGTCCTTTTGGCCTGGTTGAGTGACTGTCGAGTTAAGGGGTGCATCGCTCGAAGGAACAGCTTGCTCTGGCATATTCCCAGATTGACCAGATCACCGAGACCTTGCAGAAGGACAGTTCTTGACGCTCGAGGTCATGACTCACATAGGAATGAGTGTAGCCGCTGCTGCGCTGAAAGGAGCTTCAAACGAAGGAGCAGCTTGCACAAGAGTTGCGCGAAGCGTGCGCCTGCTTGATGGCTAGTCGTTCCTCAGATGTCTGGATCCCTTGAACCCGTTTAGGCATGAACTTCTTTCTTAGCAGCCTGCACGTATCAGGGGCAGCTGCAAGCGTGTCAGTGTCACGGTGGTAGTAGTAGTAATTAGTAGTAGCAGCAGCAGCAGCAGCAGCAGAACAGTGGTAATAGTCGTGTAGATTAGGAGTAGTCGTGAGTACGAGTAGCAGGATCAAGAAGTGGGGTAGCAGTAGGCGTTGGAGTAGCAGCTGTGGTGGTGAGTGCTGGTCTTGCAGCTGGCTGGAGGGGCAGCTATGGTATGATCCCACCATAGAATCCTGCAGCCCTGAACTTCGTCGGCCAGCAACGGCTCTGTGCCAGAAAGGTACGAGAAAAGTCGAAAAATTGCCCGGAGCTCACATCGGATCTCGGAGCATTTCCACATGGTCAACCTCCACCTGTGTAGCATAAGTCCTCATACCACTGTGGTCATGGTCATGTTGGTAATTGTGCAAGGATGAGGGTCGTCAGCTTCCGCCTACTCAGACTCATACTCCTCACAAGGTCTCAGAAGAACGTCAGCAATGAAAACAAAGCGCCAGCATTGATAGTAAACATCTGCAGTCATGGTTCCCTTAACCAGAAAAATGATCGCAACAGCCGTGGCTGCGGTCGGCACAGTACTATTTTTGACAGCGAGGATAGTAGCAGCGCGCATGAATTCAAACTTACCGGAATCGGTTTGGGCAAAGAGCTATAGCCGAGGTTTGACTATCATTGCTAGTTGCTATGGATACTATGCTCTATCCCGACGTTTGGATTCTTCTTTCTCGTGCTAGGATAAGTAGTGCTGCGACCGGCCCAGAATCTTCCGGACTACCCCGGCACCCCTGGCTCCGCCACGCCGGGCCTTGACCTTGGGCCACAGGTCAAGGACGTCGGGGTTCAGTTTGTTGCATGACGTACAGACGTACAAGTTGTTTTGCTTGTGACTCTAATCTGCTGTTGCCACAATGACGCATCACTACGGATATTGCGCACTAGCTTTTGTGTGTGCACTAGCTTTTGTGTGTGTGTGTGTGCGGGTGTGTGTGTGTGTGCTCTCCTGCCTCAAAGGGCTAAGCAACAAGGAGTTGCAGGGGACTGGAGTGCATCACAGAAGTCTCTAGCCAACGAAGACGTTTCTATATTTGCAGTGCAAACGTACCTGTGAGTCGTGCATTTGCGGACAATGACTCCAGTTACCAGTTGATGACCACATCTTGAAAGTGCAAGAGTGTGGAAGTACACGTCAATGATCTAAACATATGTAAGCGTTCAGTTGCATGTTTGTCATGCAGTTGAGCCTTGACTCCTTTTAATTAGACGTAAAACAAGGAGAAAGCAGAACATCGACAGTTTAGAATACAAGAACAGAGCAAAAGAGCCACATCACCGACGTCATCTCAAATCAAGAGATCTGATGCACGCGTGTTTTCAGTATGGCCTTCCCGCTGGGCGCCAGCTGAGAATGGGGGGGATGCCCTCACAGCTGACTTCGCAGTGACTCACCCGAAGCTGTTGACTTTCTTGACTTTTGAGCGACGGGAAGAAGTCTTTACCGGTATTGTTTCACTTTCCATGGCTGACTTTCAGGATCTGAAAGATGACTCTTTCGCATGGCTTCACGAATGAAACCCCTTGTGAGCCTGGAGACCTCATTGTTGAGCACTTCACCCTTTCCAAGTAAAGGCGTGGCTGTGTGTGTGCACCCCTGCCTCAAAGGGCCAAGCAACAAGGCGGTGCAGGGGGCTGCAATGCATCAAAGAAGTCTCTAGCCAACGAAGACGCTTCCGTATTTGCAGTGCAAGTGTGCCTGTGAGTCAATGACTCCAGTTACCAGTTGATGACCACATCTTGAAAGTGCAAGAGTGTGGAACTACACGTCAATGATCTCAACATATGTAAGCGTTCAGTTGCATGTTTGTGATGCCGTTGAGCCTTGAGTCCTTCTAATTAGGCGTAAAACAAGGAGAAAGCAGAACATCGACAGTTTAGAGTACGAGAACAGAGCAAAAGAGCCACATCACCGACGTCATCTCAAATCAAGAGATCTGATGCACGCGTGTTTTCAGTATGGCCTTCCCGCTGGGCGCCAGCTGAGAGTGGGGGGGATGCCCTCACAGCTGACTTCGCAGTGACTCACCCGAAGCTGTTGACTTTCTTGACTTTTGAGCGACGGGAAGAAGTCTTTGCCGGTATTGTTTCACCTTCCATGGCTGACTTTCAGGATCTGAAAGATGACTCTTTCGCATGGCTTCACAATGAAACCAGAAGGTCGGTATGTCGTGGCTCTCAGGAATCTTCTTTCAGTTGTTCGAGGCAATAAAGGCAGTAGATGGGTAGACATGTTCTTTCGTGCGTGGGCCTCAGTCAGCGCAACCCCCTCCATGTACTGGAGTCGGGGACGGGCTGTTCATGTGAATCTTTCCATTTCATGTCCATGTTGAAAAAAACAACTCAGCTCAAGAGCCTTCTGAGCCTGGGGGTTTGCTTGACCGAGCAGACACCCATCAAGCTTTGAGGTTCTCGTAGTTTGTGGCTCCGGCAGTCTGTAAAGATAGGCCCAGACCCTTTGTGAGCTTGGAGACCACATTGTTGAGCACTTCACCCATTCCAAGTAAAGGGTGGCTGTGTGTGTGTGTGCACCCCTGCCTCAAAGGGCCAAGCAACAAGGAGTTGCAGGGGGCTGGAGTGCATCACAGAAGTCTCCAGCCAACGAAGACGCTTCCGTATTTGCAGTGCAAACGTGCCTGTGAGTCAATGACTCCAGTTACCAGTTGATGACCACATCTTGACAGTGCAAGAGTGTGGAACTACACGTCAATGATCTAAACATATGTAAGCGTTCAGTTGCATGTTTGTCATGCAGCTGAGCCTTGAAGTCCCTCTTAGTAGATGTACTGTAAGACAGGGAGAGAAACAGAACATCGACAGTGCAGAATACAAGAACAAAGCAATAGAGCCACATCACCGGCGACAGTTCAGATCAAGAGATCTGCTGCACGTGTGTGTGTGTGTGTGTGTGTGTGGCCGTGCGTGTGCGCGTGTGCTTGGGAGAGAAAAAACATGTGATTGTTTGTACATGCGTATTTCTTTCGATGACGAAGATTCCTCGCCATGTAGCCGGTGATGGTGAGTGTCAGGGTGAGGACGTTGACTAGGACGGTGGTGATGGTGCTGCTGATGAGATTCTTCCGCTGTCGGCATATGATGTTGATCACAATGACGAGGATGATGTTGCGGCACCAGCACCAGCAGACCAGAAAAAACACCACCAGAACCAGCACCACCAGAGCCAGCACCACCAGAACCGCCACCACCAGAACCGCCACCACCACTACCAACCACCACCAACCACCACCAGCACCACCAGCACCAGCACCAGCACCAGCACCAGCACCAGNCACCACCACCACTACGACCACCACCACCACCACCAACACCACCACCACCACCACCACCACCACCACGTGGAGCTCCAGTGCTTCTGTTGAGCTGGGCTTGACCCTTTCTACCAGCCTAAGGCTCCCGATCACGCCTTACTCGGCCAACCTCGGTCGAACGACCCGGTGCGCTGCGATGGGGTTCACGGTTGCTTTCGCTTCGTGGTTTCTGGGGTTGTGAACATCAGATGAGCGTTGTTGCAATTGCGGTTCCACCGGTCTGCTGACGATACACTGCACTCCTCAACAATGGACAGTCCAGAAGCATCCTGATATATCCTGATCATCGAGTTCTTCAGTCACCCGGAAAGTTGTCCTGCCGGAGTGCAGAATCCCTTGATCTGCCAGCTCTTTCGGAGGCTGGGAGAGTATCGATCTCTTGCCTTTCCCAGTTGTTGCTATGGAGAGGCACGGCCCCGTTGACTGGATCAGCAACAGCACCCTCGCGACCGGCCGGAGCCCAATTCGCCCAACGGAGTCCCTTTGTAATTGGCAAGGGGATGTGCACCATGCTTCAAGCACCTCAAGTAGGAAGGACCTGCAACTTACCGGAACTTTCGTGTGTTTACGGAGCAGAGAGGCTTGTCCATGCATTGACGGCTTTTTCAAGGCCACCCCAGAGTAGCAGTGATGTGGCTTTGGACTCTGAGAACGAGATCACCTCCCAACGTGCATAGGCGCATATTTGGCACAATCTGATACCGTTTTCAGGAACCTACCGCTAATGCAATGTGCATACGTTCGCAAGGGTGTCGTCATCCGACCCATAGGCCTCAGCACCACTGTGTACCGACGGTTTGCGAAAGCTTGTGTCTTGCAAAGGCGAGGCATAGCATGCCGGTCCATCTCTCGGTGCGGAGATTGTTGCATCGAGCATAAGACTCGTGAGTGCTACACAGTCCGGCAGCAGCATGCTTCAATCTTGCGCTAGTCACGTGTGAAAGAACATCTTCAAGGGATCCAGGCTAGCACTCTGAGGTGGAGCCCATGGCCGTGAGCCAACTTAGAACCCCACTTGGCGCAGGCAGGATTTCATGAGAGAAGCCTTAGATGCGAAAAGCTCAACGTGGCAGGGCTTGCAGACCGGCGTTTACAAGATTCGTTTTTGCAGATTGTCTTTCCTCCGTCTACTGTGACGCCAGGTCTGCCAGGTCCTTTGGCTGGTCGCGTGCTTAGTGACTCTTTCTCAGGTATCTTTTTGCATGGCCCCGTTGGAGGCTGAAGAGGAAGACCGGTGTGCAGCGACCACGTCAAGATCGAGCAATGCTTTGCACTTCTTATCCACACGATTTCTTTATGCCCGCCACGCCTTTGTGCAAAAGCACAGCCGTCACCGGCAGCCGTGTGCTGTCGAGACCGTATGAGCTTCAAGAAGTTGTCACCCCTCTAGGGACTCTGGGGCTCAGTTCGCCTTGATTCTCGGCTTACGGTATCCTTCCTGCTAAGTCCAACGCCGAGTTCTGCTCTGCTACCATGTCCTTTGGATACTGTGTCTTTGTGCAAATCCTCCTTTTGCAAACTTAAGCTGCTGAGGTTTGGCGAGAGGTGAGGCGTTGACGGGCAGGCAGCGTGGCAATTTGACTGGAGAAAGAGCGAGAATAGACAGAGAGAGACAGAAAGACATTGCGTCTGGCAGCCCTTTAGGAGACGCTCGCTCCTGCACGTACAAGCCCAAAGGAGTGAAAATCACTCTGTGGAACCCCAAAACCTCTCTTCTCATGAACGTATGAGAGGGAGGCCCGCCTAGGCGCGGGTCCGTTCGCGAGGACCTGACCCCTCTGGAAGGAAGGAAGGAAGGAAGGGAGAGAGAGAGAGAGATTCGGTCGTTCAGGTGTTGTTTGAAGAACCGGGGGCACCAGCACGTCTTCCTTCGAACACCGAAGATTGTCGTACAGCCAAGCCCATGCCTCAATGTGATGGATGGGGCAGCGCGGACTCGCACAGGCCACGGGGTCTGCCTGTGGCCCAAGCCCAAAGCAAGTCAAAGAGAGAGAGCGAATCTGCGCTGAAGCCTTTTGCCTAGTTGTTTCCCAATAACCTATGAAAGAGAAAGAGAAAGATAGATAGAGAGAGAGAGTGCTGGAGAGACGTGACCGATTGCGTCATGCGCATCGCAATACTTTCGGTCTCTGCGGGATGCAGAAGTCAGAAGTGGCCACGCCGTCCCTGCATCAGTCAATAGGGCAGGAACAGAAGTAATTAGCAGACACATCGGAACGCACTTCCGAAGACTTTTCTGTTTGTTGTCAGTGCTTCCCGATCTTCCTCGCCGCGTGGGGGACCTGGATGCTGGGTCTCAATCGGTAAGCAGCCGGTGACACGGCCTGAGCTAATCTCAAGCTTTCTGCTCGAAGCCCCCCGCCCCCCCTCCCCTAACAGAGCGGCTTCGGCTTTAGAGTTCCTCGAGTTTCGTCGGGAATTCGTGGGTTTTGATTCGGGAAGCTGGCGCTGAGAACTGCAATCATCGAGCCATCGATGCTGTAACACAATAGGGTGATCAGCTTGTCGGCTGTTTCTATTTCTGGTTTTGCTGGAGATGACAGTTTCAGCAAAGCAAGTTCGTAGTGCAACTCCCTGCCCATACATCGCTTTCAGACGGAACAGCTTCAAGCCTCAATCTGCAGAGACTGCAAAGGAGACGCATAGTCATAGTTGGGCAGCAGTGATGCTGGTAGTGGTGGTTGCAGCAGTAGCTTGTACTAGTGGCAGTAGTAGTAGTAGTAGTAGCAGCCGTAGTAGCAGTAGCAGAAGCAGTAGCAGAAGCAGTAGCAGTAGCAGTAGCTGCAGCTGCAGCTGTAGCTGGAGCAGGAGCAGAAGCAGTAGCCGTAGCAGTAGCCGTAGCAGTAGCCATAGCAGTAGCAGTAGCAGTAGCTGTAGCAGTAGCAGTAGCTGTAGCAGTAGCAGTAGCAGAAGCAGCAGCAGCAGCAGCATGAGCAGCAGGAGAGTGGGAGTGGGAGTGGGAGTGGGAGATGGAGAAGGAGAAGGAGTAGTAGTAGTAGTAGTAGCAGTAGCAGTAGCAGTAGTAGTAGTAGTAGCAGCAGCAGGAGTAGTAGTAGTAGTAGTAGCAGTAGTAGTAGTAGTAGTAGTAGTAGTAGTAGTAGTAGTAGTAGTTCGTCATAATGATAAAAAGTAGTAGTAGTATAGGAGGAGTAGGAGTAGTAGTAGCAGTAGCAGTAGGAGTAGGAGTAGGAGTAGGAGCAGGAGCAGGAGTAGGAGTCGTAGTAGTAGTCGTCGTCGTTGTATTAGTAGTCGTAGTAGTCGTAGTAGTCGTAGTGGTAGCGGTAGCGGTAGCGGTGGCGGTAATGGTAGTGGTAGTGGTGGTGGTGGTGGTGGTAGTGGTAGTGGTAGTAGCAGTCGTCGTACTAGTCGTAGTAGTAGTCGCAGCAGTCGTAGTAGTCGTCGTAGTCGTCGTAGTCGTCGTAGTAGTAGCCGTATAGCAGTATAGCAGTATAGCAGCAAAACTAACACTAGCAGTAGTAGCAGTAGCAGTAGTAGCAGGAGCAGCAGCAAGAGCAGCAGGAGCAGCAGGACGAGCAGGACGAGCAGGACGAGCAGGAGCAGTAGTAGTTGACCAAACAAGCGTGAAGAAGCTGGCACGTCAGGTGGTGTGAACTGGTCATCCGTGGTGCAGACCTCAGAAGACCCTTGTCGTTTTGATATCGTCGTTTTCACAACATCAGACTTGCATCAATGTGCGTTTCCCTTCCCCGCCTTGGTGTTTTCTTCTGTTCTTGAGATGCTGCTGCAAATACATCGGCAGGCAACCCGATGCAAATAGCCAGTGCGCAGCGCTAGGGTGACACCGCGCGGAAACCGAGCCCTCAACTCGACTCTGCCGCGCTGCGGACTTGCTGCCAGCTCCTGCGATAGGACACGGCTTACACACACCTCCAACCGACGTGACCATGTTCAGGTGGAGCGCCTGGAGGACAGAGGGCTTATCCATGACATCTCGGGCTCAGGCACTGCCAGGGTCAGCACGATCAAGTTTTTTCGCGCGGATGATCTCGGCCCTAGAGTTCGACTTGACTTGCTAGCAGTTGCTTGCATTTCATTTGCCCTTTGCTTGATATGTGGATATGATTTGGTCCCAGATGTTTTGCATGAGCTGGACTAGATGCAAACTGTGCTAAATCATGCTAAATCCACTATATTGGGCTCAACGTGCCAAGTGGTTCTTCAGGAGAAGCACTGGCGTTCAAAAATGCGAGCTGTTATCCTGTTTCGGCCGGAAAGTCAAGACTCGAAGCGAGGCGAAGGTAGTCAAGCCAGCCAATAAAGCTTGAGGCTTTCTAAGTTGCTGTCGTTGGGGGGGGGGGGGGGG
>BGNK01003395.1:15487-39861 GCA_003297005.1 Symbiodinium sp. clade A Y106 | reverse complement strand
TTTGCTGTCGTGCCGGGGCCGGGGTTCCCTCACTCACTGGCTTCCTGGGTCCGCGCAACGACAGCAAAAACACAACATAGAGCAACTACAGCAACAACACTCTTACAGTGCTTGTTTCTGTAATTGCTTTACGTGGTGTTTTTGCTGTCGTTGCGCGGACCCAGGAAGCCAGTGAGTGAGGGAACCCCGGCCCCGGCACGACAGCAAACCAAACGCGTCTTGGGGACCCGGGGACGACAGCGCAAAAGAAAACTCGCCCCGGCATCGACAGCAAAAACCACAACGCGCCCCGGGGACGACAGCAAAAAGCAACGACACTAAGAAAAAACACTCATACTGCATACCGCTGTCGAAAGCCTGTCAGGCCGACGGTACTGAGCCTTTGGAGGATGAGGCTGAAAGTGGTCTCTCACAGAGTTGACAGGCAGGTTCTGATCGCTACCTGAGCGATGCTCTTTGACCGGGCAAGCCTCAATTCGTGTTGCTTTTGCTTGTGATGAGACAAGACTATGATGCCGACCACTCTTCCTCCTCTGTCCTCCTCCTCCTGCTGCCACTGCTTTTGCTGCTGCTGCTGAGCTGTTGCTACTGCTACTACTGCTGCCACGACCGCTGCTACTACTACTACTACTACTACTGCTACTGCTACTGCTACTGCAACTACCACTACTACCACTACTACTACTACTACCACTACCACTACTACCAGTACTAGCACTATCAGTACTAGCAGTACTAGGACTACTAAACTACTACTACTACCACTACTATTACTAGTACTACCAGTTACTACTACTACTACTACTCCTGCTGCTGCTACTACTACTACTACGACTACTACTCCTGCTGCTACTGCTGCTGCCACGCCGACGACTTCTACTCTACTGCTGCTACTACGACTACTACGACGACGACGACTGCTACTTCTGCAACTGCTGCTGTTCCTTGCATTATTGCTGTCGAGTTTTACAGCTGCGTCCAGCTGTTGCCCTTGCGGTAGCACTGTGTAGTTGTTTTTTTTTTTTTTTTGCGGTTTGCTGCTACTATTTCTCTTTGCATTGTCCTTGTGCTTTCATGATTGATCTTGTTGGGTGCCACCAATTGATTCTCGGATCTGCTGGGAGGCCACATCTCTCACGCTGCTGAATCGGGACAGTCCGTGCCTCCAAGCCCAAGTCTCAAAGGCAAACCGGATTCTGAGCTGGGGAGCATCATTCACAGTTGCAACAATGGCAGCTATACCTGCCAGAGCAAGGATTTTTCAGGGCTAGAATCATGAGGTCTTCCGTTTGGTGTCTTGGCTTAGGGGCAATTCGGCCACAGCGCCCCCTAGCAAAGCTGTATGTCCTCAGAAGGGCCTACTTGGGCTGACTGGCATCATCATGTCGCCTGAGGGCGTTGCTGGGTGCATTGGCCACTGAATGTACAAAGCAAGCGGCCACAGCGCCATGGGAATAGGACCTATTCAATCCAACCGACACTCCAAGCAATTTGTTTGCAACTGCCGGGCACCCGCATGGGGAGTGTATTTAGTAGCTTTTCGTCCATCACACCGACAGGGGGGGGCCCTCAGTCGTAGCTTCGGCATCTGGTAAGTAGCAGTAACCGGAGGTTGAGGTGTTTAAGGTATCGAGAATTCAAAACTATCACGGGTGGATGTGCCATAAGTATGGTTTGTGGTTCACACTTGTATTCGCATTCTTTCCCAAGTGGCTGTCCTGCAGGGCTGTGTTCTGTCAGAACCGGGCGTCTTGTCTGCCGCCACATCTCCAGCTGCGCTGTTTGTCTTCATTATGTTTATGGGACTATGACTACTACTATCACTAGCGCCAGTAACACAAGAACTCTCGTTCTACCTCCGACGGCACTGTTCCTCTAATCAGTACTGTTGCTGACGCTATGGCGGCAGCTCTGCCACGATGACTACTATTCCTACTACAACTGCTATTTCTACTAATGCGGTACTGCCTTCAGTGGGCCCCCCACCGCCCACCCCTCGACCACTCTTCCGCGGACTGAATGTTGCCCATAACCCCCCAGTACTACTGGGCTTAACTAACTGAGAACGGTTTTGGGGGGTCCGAGGGGTGTTGGGGTGGCTTGGGGCCTGCGGTGCTCCGCGGATGCCCGGGTTGCGGGTGGGGGCTGTAGAGGGAGCTTAGCTCTTGAGAGGGGTGTGCGGTTGGTGAGTAGTACGTAGGACAGTACGAGTACAATTTTCCAGTAGCAGCACAGTAGTGCAGTAGTAATGGAGCAGTCGTACAGCAGTAGTACAGTGGCAAACTAATTCAATAGTAGTACAGTAGTACAGTAGTAATAAAGAAATGGTACAGTAGTGTAGTTACAGTGTTGTACAGTAATAGAACAGTACTACTACAGCAGCCGTACAGCAGTAGATCATCACAAGTACAGTAATATAGAGCTGTTAAGGGGGGGTTAGGGGTACCCGCGGCCACCAAACTGTAGGGGGGTAGTGCGGGATGCAGAAAAAAGTCTTCACCATGAAGGGTTTGTAGTCAGGAGTCTTTGTAGTTATCTTGGAGTGATCGGGGTTTGGTTTCGAGGTTTTGCCAAGACGTCGAAACCAAACCCCGTTCACTCCAAGATAGCTACCAAGACAAAAAAACCATCCATTGTGAAGGCTTTCTACATCTTCACTCCCCTCCAGAATCGACCCAGTCTGAGGCCTGGTAAAGTAGTAGTTGCAGTAGTAGTACGGTAGTAAGGGTTTAGGAGCACCTAGAGCTGTTTAGCATCCCCCAAAAGGTATTTACTATACGGAGTTTAAGGTTGGAGGGCTGGGGTTTGCGGGTCCTTCAAGGGTACCCTAAGGTTTAGGGGTTGAGGGTTTAGGTTCCTGATCCTTGGCTTAATTAAGATTGACCATCAGCAGAAAGGGCCGACGCAAGCCAACAAAAATCCGTGCGGCCAAAGCAAACGTTTTTTAGACTTCGCCCAAAGGTGTACCTAAAAGTCAATTAGCACTGGAAAATCGCATTACAGAGGCTCATGACACAAGACAGTTCCACATTGCCACTACTACCACTCCTCCTCTAGCTCTGCAGTGCTGCCGCTCCGCCTGGTGCTGCTGCGGCTGATGCTGCTGCGCACTACGACATGATATTAACTACTTGCTCCGCCCTATTGCAGGGGTATTACCTGCTACTTACATACTGCCTGCACCTACGCCCACCGCCACCACCACCAGCAACAACAACACCACCACCACCACCAACACCAGCACCAACACCAGCACCAGCACCAGCACCGGCACCAGCACCAGCACCAGCACCAGCACCAGCGGCAGCAGCAGCAGCAGCAGAGCCACCACCACGACCACTGCTACTTACTACTTACTACTACTACTACTGCTACTAGTACTAGTACTAGTACTAGTACTAGTACTAGTACTGGTACTGGTACTGGTACTGGTACTGGTACTGGTACTAGTACTAGTACTAGTACTAGTACTGGTACTGGTACTGGTACTAGTACTAGTACTAGTACCAGTACCAGTACCAGTACCAGTACCAGTACCAGTACTAGTACTACTACTACTGCTACTGCTACTGCTACTGCTACTGCTACTGCTACAACTACTCCTACTCCTACTCCTACTCCTACTCCTACTCCTCCTACTCCTACTCCTACTCCTACTCCTACTCCTACTCCTACTGCTGCTGCTGGTACTACCAACACATAGAATGTCGATGTTGTCAGCAACAGGCGAAAATGCGTCCGTCCATCGACCTTTCCGTTTGTGTATTTGTATGGGTGTAGACTGGTGCAACCTTCATATGAGGTGCTGTCAGTATCATTGGTATGCACAACTAGTTTGCTGAGTATGATTAGTTGGCTCGGAATACGGTTGAATAACGGTACCGTGAGCCCATTCATCCAGCATCGCTCGGCAGAAGCGCCCCGGAACACCAACCGGTTGTTACAGTACTTGCTGGTCTTTCCTTCCCTCTCAGTCTTTTCAGTCTTCCTAAACAGGACACACTTACCAGAAAGTTTCCTCCTATCCCATCGGGTGAGCATGAGTTCTTCTCAGACGGCACTCCAGTCAAGACCTACAGTGACCTAAAGCCTCTGAACATTGATGCCTGTACGTGCCAGTCACGTGCGTTAGGGGGATCGCCAGCGAGAGTCTCTAAACAATTAAACAGTCTTTTCACACTCGTCCAATGGATGAGGCTTCACCATACTTTCTTGCCTGGAAGGCATCGAGATGAAATTCTCCATGAATCGCACGCGATTGGGGGAACGCGCGCATGTCCCTTCTGACTCTTGATGTTGACAAGCTTCGAAGCAAGACACAGGCGTTGGTTGGTGCATTTTTCTGCGAAGCAGTACAGTACCTGTGGAATGTAGTGCCGGCACCGTCACGGTTCCCACTCAGCACTACATCCGCTGATTTCGCTACCGTGGCAGCAACAAGTAGTCGGTTGATACACTACGACAAGTGAAAAGAGTGGTTCCATGCTGCCGATCCCCCAGTCACCGACGAGCTTTATGTGCTGACATACATCAGCGCCTGAGATTGCAGTCAAGCTGCAACGATGCACTCGTAGGGAACGTCTGCGGACGAATCGTGCAGACAATTCAAGTTCTTCAGTCTGGTATTAAATTGCGTGCTCATTTTCACGTCCAGGGTTGACCGTGTCATCACAGCAACGTGTCTGTATAGTTCTGACTGCAGGTATAGGTGCAGTCATTGACCCAGGGTTGTGTAGTCCTAACTCTTCAGATCTTTCTAAACCGCTCGATACGCTTCTCTTGTTGGGATTGCAAGTTATTCAATTTCCTTGGATGAAACGATCGTTCCCTGCCCTGTCTGCCTGCCAACGAGGGGCTGTGCGATCTCATGAGCCGTCTGCCTTCAGGCAAGCGGTTCGAACCCACTCGCCGGCCGTCGCAGGTGAAATTTGAAGGACAATGTACCCTGAAATCCGCAGATCAAGGCACTCGAGGCACAGAAGTCGAGAGAATCCGACACGAACTGGCTGAACCGCGGGAGGAAGCAAATCGTGTCGCCCTTCTGTGCCTTGGGAAGGACCCAGTCCTTCGAAGCATTACGAGCCTGAAGCCACTTCAGGTCGTAAACCCACTACAATCAACTACCTACTTTTGAAGGTTTGGGGTAGAAGCACGGAGCTCTAATTTTCAGCCGGTGGCCTGGATTGTACCAGAAAGACATTGCCTCACTAATTCACTGAAGACCTCATTCAACAAACCCTGAGAGCCCAACACCTGAAACCCTTAGCTCATATTTTGTGGATACATGCGCCCGAAGCTGTGAAGCCCTCCGGATAGTCCTCACTCAACCATGTGTCCTGACCCACGAGCCAACACGCCCAGATTCTCACGCCCTGACACCTTAAGATAACTTTAAGTCCTAAGGTCCTAAAGCGTTGAGACTTACACAGGGTGTTGCAGCTTCGAAGCCTGGACCCGGACGGTGCGCTGCCGTCCGTTGCTTGAAGAGAGGGTGAGAGTGTGCTCGTTTGTGGAGGTGGCAGTCCGAGGCAGGGAGGACCGTATTATTGTATAGCAGTAGTAGTAGTAGTAGTAGTAGTAGTAGTAGTAGTAGTAGTAGTAGTGGTGGTAGTAGTAGTAGTAGTAGGCACCCCCCCCCTACTTGCTCTTAGCCATGTTAAGACAACATCCATTTTACTCGGTATTTACAACACTTTCGTCATGTGGGGTCATCTTATGAAGCCTCAAAATCGACTTGTCGAGTTTGCAAACTCGAGGGGGTGGCTAGTAGTAGTAGTAGTAGCAGTAGTAGTAGTAGTAGTAGGAGCAGTAGTAATTATTATTATTGTTATTATTATTATTACTACTTTATTAGTGGTCGTGGTAGTGGTAGCGGTAGTGGTAGTAGTAGTAGCAGTAGCAGTAGTAGCAGTAGCAGTAGCAGTAGCAGTAGCAGTAGCAGTAGGAGTAGTAGTAGTAGTAGTAGTAGTAGTAGGAGGAGGAGGAGGAGGAGGAGGAGGAGGAGTAGTAGTAGTAAGTAGTAGTGGTGGCATCTTGTCGTACTAGTAGTAATAATGAACGTCGCTTGGTCGCAGTCGCAGTTGGTGTAGTCGTAGTCGTAGCAGTGGCGGTTTTGCCTGACAATGCTTTATATTTACGAGCAGGAAGAACATGGTCTCTGCATGAATGATAGTGGTTGTGGCGCGGCTAGCTTTGAATGGCAGTCATGGTGGTAGATGTAGTTGTAGCAACGGCGGGAGTTGTCGTGGTCGTGTTAGTGGTTGTGGTCGCCGTTGCAGGTAGTAGTCCTGTTCTTTGAGCTCCAAACGCAATTGCAGAACGAAGCCCCAGCTTGCCTGATCTATGTCTTTTGCGCTGGGAACAAGGGGCCTCCCTTGCGATGCACACCTCAGCTTTGTCTCTGTAGGTCGCTCAGCCTGCCAGGAAGCATGCAGAGGCTAGGTACTGCGGCCACAGTGTGTGGTTCGTAAAATGATATTGCCGGGACTCCGGAATGTATCAGGCATTGATGCAGAGATTGCGGATCTGGCTGCCGATGGTTAGGCTGTGACAGTGTATCTGTTGTGTGAGGCCTACAACATATCGCTTTCGTTGATGTACCAGCCTTTGCAAGCGACCCGCGTCTCTCCTCCCCAGGAGCAGCTGTGCACTTATGCAACAAGCTTATGCGTCTGCGAAGCCTGAGCTGAAGACCTCTGCAAGCGGCAGATGGAATGGGAGGTTGTTTGCTTGACTTGAAGGAGTGGAATTTGAGTAGACTTGCCCAAGGCAGTTTAGGCTATGAGCAGTCGAAGACATTGGCTTGGACAAATGACAAGCTTCGAGACGGCCTGTTTGCAAAATGAGCAGCAGTGGGAGCGTTGATGACAACCCTAGTCATCTCATCATAATACAAGTGTCATCATTTGTAGTTGTTATCTTAAGAACAGACGCAACTGCACTGTCACCATGTTTCTGCCAGGTGGTAGTTGTTCATGGAGAGATGAATGGAGCATGCCTTGTCTCGAGTTCTCGACTGCTTGCGCAGGGGTCGGCCATCTGGGTCGTCAAAGCCCAGAAAGAGCGACGCCAAGGTCCCTTGGAAAGAAGTGGCATGCAAACTTTGACTGGCCAGCCGTTCCTGGCCTCATGGTCGATGGAATTGCTCAGACTTCGTGCACCTTCCTGGTTTTGGGGCTGCTAGCTGTTTGGGTAAGGTTGCTAGTCTGAAATGCTGGTGAACATACTGACTAGGACCGTGTGTGATCATTACTGCTCAGGGGGGATTACGAAAAAGTGTGTTTTCGTCCAGGCAAGGCAATGTGCTGAATTTAGCAAGTTTTGGAATGCCCCAAACTATTGGTGATTTCTTTGATTGCCTCAGCAAGACTTGTGATTGGTTGTTGTGCGAGACGGCACACCCGCCAGCCAGTGCATTACCACAGAGTTTGCTAGGTTACACTGAAGTCATCTACAGAAGAAATTAAAGATCCTCGGCTACCAGCCATCTCGCTTGAAGTTGCAAAGATCCATTAGTTCCGGGCCGAGCGCCTTTGCCTCCGCGAGGCAGGCAATGCAGCTGCGCCTCTAGTTGGATCGGTGGAGGTACTCTGATCTTCACAGGTTTGGTTGCCATTCTAGTGCCTGGCGTTACAGAGATTGTTCCTGCATGTTAGGGATGCCTGGAACTTAATCTACAGACGGGAGTGCAGCGGCTGGGGCTTGATGGGGTGCTGAGCAAAGCTGAACGTTTTCTGTGATGGTGTGGGATTGCAAGTGTTTCTTTCTCAGGCCATGCTTGTCTACATCTATGGCTTCAGGGCCTACCAGAAACGACCCCTTGACTCTAAATCTGCAGACAGAACAGGCCTTGGCCTCATTTTACTGTAACCTTTCGGGAAGTTGGGCTGCAACGAAAGGCTTGTGCTGTTGGGATCTAGGTGAACATTCCACGAGCAAACGTGGGAACCATGGAGCCTAAGCTCGCGGAGTCGAGCTGCATGTGTTGGCCTGAGCCCCTTGCCGCTGAGCCCTCGGAGGAGAAAGCCGATGCCTCCGAAAGCTTTCGGAAGAAGCCGAGGGCGTGGTTCCAAGATCCCTCGTTCAGACATCGCAGGTGCCGAATTTAGCGAGTCACGAACCGGAACTACCAAGCGCAGTGCTCAAAATGCCATCGTGCCATCCAGCAGCGACTAGCGGCTAGCGGATGGCGGAGAGACCTCCGAGCACGTACCCCAAAGTGATCAGGCCACCACACGGTGTTTTCAAGTGTGTGCAGTAGGTACTGTAGCTCAAGATGAGCAAAATTGCCCCAAAAGGCGCCAAAGAAGACTGGAGCTTGCAGTGACCGAAAACCCTCAGCTGAGCTCCAAGTACAAAGAAGGCGCCAGTAGCAGCATTGAAAGTTAAAGGACTCAGCGGCAAGCATCGAAAAATCATCAGATCCCAAAGCTCATGGCCGTTTTCTCTTTGAGGCGAAGGCGTCCAGTTCAAGCTACTCTCTCAGTTCGGCGAAGTCGGCAGGGTCCTGAGTTGTGAGTAGAAGATGTCAGTCGCAACCCGTAAACCAGGAAAGGTATTCTGAGTCCGGCTAAAGAGAGGTAGTACTGCTTTGACTGCGACTGGAAACCGCCTTTTCATTGCCGTTTTTGTGGCTGTGACTCCAAGCACATTCTTTGACAGTTGTGTTTCAAGTAGTGCAGCCACTGCCAGCATCAGCACCACACCATCATCGCGACGACGACGGCCACTAGGACAGCTGAGTAGACCTTAAACAACCGATAAAGGAGAAGCAGACTGGACGATCAAGGCCATATCCGGAGACCATCCGACACCACCGCAACGCTGTAAAGCTTGGAAGGGCATCACTAGAGTCACTAGAAACGGGCCGTAATTGTCCCCAAGCTTGGTCCGTGAGGACGACAACAAAGAGGGATTTCGCGATATGAAAAATCCAAAGCCGGAAGCCTTCAGCACAGCTGCCAGCGAAGCTGTTCGCATGTGTTGGACCAGGTAGTAATGAGATGTCTCATCGCCTCTCCCTTTGCCATCATCCTGCCGTAAGGCCTCCACTGCTGAGCAGCAGCCACAGACTCAAACAAAATCATTGCCGAGATAGGGTGCAGAGGGCTTGAGCGCGGGGACGTTCTTCTGAGACCACAGTTACACGGTCCTTACCTGCTGCAGGTGTTGCCATATGGATGAAGAGGTCTTTGATTTTCAGGATGGGTTCCGCTGCATCTGGACACTTGTACAAACAGACTCGCAGCTGCATCTACTCGTTGATCTGGAACTTGCTCATGGGCCTTACACGTTGGCAGTTTTCAAATTGCCGGCAATGCCACTAATGACTGTAGTGGGTCCCAGAATACACGAAGCTTTCCGGTTCACTATATAGTTGCGCAGCATAGCGTTCTGTATGGCATGGTGCGGACGTCAGCTCTCCTCCCCTGAACTGCAGTATACTACGTAGCCCGAAGCTCCTGCGCACCCCTTGCACAGCTGATGCTGATACTGGATTTACTGCGCCCCGCCGCATCCTGCCCTGGCAAAGGCTGGAAAGCCTTTCCGTCTCCGTCTTGAGAGCAAAGGCGCGAGTACGGGTTTTTGCAGGTGGCTGCAAAGCCGCAGTGTGACTGCAATCCTCTGGGCCTTGTTTAAGGTGGTTGCTTCAGGAAAGCTTTGGCTTGCCCAAGAGCTTGGTGTTGGTTGGGGGCATCAAGCGTTTCTACTGGACTCTAACTTAGACTTAGCCAGCGTAAAGATTATGAATTGTTCATGGTCGTGAGACTCGGAACTCCTTCCTGGCCTGTATGCCCTGCGTGCATTGGTGTGATGTGAAAGACTTCAGAACGAGATGAAAGACGGAGCAAGTTCTAATTTTGAAAGCCTTCGTTGTAAACTCTTAAACCGGAAATCCTACAACCTCGACCTAAAGCAACAAACTTCCAAAGCTCTAAACTCGTAGCCAGGTCAGGTATCTTGGAGCTGAGCCGTCCATCATCGCCCGGTGCCGTGGCAAGGAAATCGTGTGAAGAGATAGCAGCAAATACAAGTTGGAATGAAGAGGTTAACGTGAAAACTGTGTAACATCACAGCAACATTTAGAGACAATGATTATCTAACCGTTGATATTGGAGGAGCTAAGGAGCCAGGGATGATGATAATCCCTATCCAATAAGGAGCTAAACAGCCAAGGGAACCCCCAAAACCACTGGTTAGCTATAGAAATCGTAGCAGCAGTAAAGGCAGCAATAGTAACAGCAGGGTAGCTCCATTAGGGTATGCAGTATGCACAGTTTTCAGGGTTCGCACCTTGCCTTTCCGCAGCCACCCACACTGCTACTGTAAAGATGAGGATTGGCAGGGGTGGTCTGTTGCCTGCAATGAGATGCAGGGTATCTTACCAAGGACTGCTAGATTCGGCTTCAGCCCCAGCGCTCATCCAAGAACAGTGCAATGAAATTTCAGCTGGTTTTCGAACGTGAAGAGATGCAAAGGTGCATTGAGAAGCGGGAGTTAGTGTCCCTGGCACTCGAGCCCCTTGGCGACAGTCACGAGCCCGACACATTCTTTGGAGCGTTGTGGCGCATATAGCTGCGTAGCCCTGAGGCTGTTGCGCAACAGCTCGCTGAACTCGAAAAAGAAGCTCCTCGACAGAGTTCACGCTGGTTTGCGGAAGGAATGTCCGGCCAGATCCTGCTGTTGTGTGGGGCTTCCTGTTACTAAGTTTGGTCTAGGATCGTCTATGACTGGATAAGTCTTGCTGCACGGTCAGTTGGCGGACTGAATCGCTGGGTCCACGAGGGAAGTTGACAGGAACTCTGCACAGTTTCGACCAAATTCCAGTTCTCGCTGCGGTCCGGCACCGGTCCCTCCCGCAAAAGGACAAGTCGAAAAATATTTCAAAATCGCAACTTCTGCACCCGTCGTATCGCCGTGCACACGTTGAGGTGGAAATCCTGCTCTCACCACAGCCCCGTAAGTATGTTAGCTGACATCGCTCTTAGTCTCCAAAGTCCTGGCAGAGCCACACTTTTCCGGCCTGGCAGCTCCTTGTGCGCTCGTCCTGCACGCCGTTACGTTGGTTTATGGAGTTTCGGGGTGGGGCCTTCAAACTCAGAGCCTGAGGGCTTCGGCTTTTCGGGGCTCTTCCGTGTGGTCTCGATCCGCCGTTTTGGGCTGGTGATGGAGCTGTCTTTGTTTATGTATGTATGTATGTATGTAGGTATGTAGGTTGGTATGAATGTGTACTTGTACATGTATCAGGGCTCAGAACACGTCCGAAGGGGACGATTGCTGGTAGCCCCAGGCACACACGTGCCGCTTTAGCCGCCGCGCAGCCTCTCAGCCATTCCCGCTAGCTCGCCCTGCTGGCATAGGCGACAGCGTTTGCGCCGATCGCAGGCAAGGAAGGCCCTTCGACGTGGGCTTATTTCCCATCGACAAGCCTGGAAGCTCTGGTGCCACCACGGGTCTGGACACCGCATGGGGAAGCCAGGCAAGAGTAAGCAATGGCAACAGCAAGGCTGGAAGCTATGGTCCGGCGCCTACAACTCCTACGCTGGGTGGTCGGATGGGTGGCGCTCTGGGGAGCCTGCGGGCTACGAGCAGACGCCAGCCGACAAGTACAAGGGATCCAGTTTTCCGGCATACGATCACGCCCGACCTGGACAGCATATTACTGTGATACAGGAGAGCCGTACCTCAGCTTCGGAGGGGGCTGGCCTCATCCAGGCTGTGCAGTCAGCGGTCAACCAAGCCAGGAAATCCGAGTCCAGGCTGGTACGCCTGCAGAAGGAAAAGACACGGAAGGAGCAGATGTGGGCCCAGTATGCCAAGGACATGCAAACAGCGTTCACCAAGGAGCGTGCCCGCCACGCGGCCAACGTGCAGAGGCTCCAGCAGGACATTCAGGACACGCAGACTCAGATAGCCGAAGACCAGCAGAAAGTGCAAGACGCAGCTGCTGGCTGCTTCCGGGGCATGGCCGGTTCCACGGAGGCCCAACAGGAATGGGATGCCTTAGTTGCGGAAGGCCAGACGCAGCTTGGGGACGCCCCGATGAGCAACTCCGATTTGTACTCCATGCTGGTGCGTTGCGTGCAGACTGCGACAGGGGTCGCGGCTCCAGGATCGCACCCTGCTTCTGCTACTACCTCGACCGGGACCCCAGCACCAGTCCACGCAGATACTCCGGTTCCGCCATGTGGCACGACCGCAGGGCAGAGTCAACCCGTCCGCGCTGGTACGGATTCTGCACCTGGCTATATGAGTACCAGCCCGGGGCCTGCTATCCGGGACCCGTATATGCGGTCCCCTGGGGCGGACCCGCTTTTGACTGGACCGGAGCCGGGCATGCCGAGCCCGATAGTCCACCGCAATCCCGCACCGACTGGCCTACGCCCGAGAACATCAGTCAAGCAAGTTGTGAGTCGTGTGGCGAGGACCATCTCTCCAGGAAGGCAACTCGCCGCCAAGCTAGATCAGAAGAGTCAGAGGCGAGCCCTCATCCCTTTCGGAGGCGCTGGGTCCGAGCAAGGCGAGGAGCGTGCAGCTGGGTCTGCCGAGCACAGCGCCGCACGCCCCGCCCTTACTCTACCGGAAGCATACGACATCGACCTGGACTCAGACCCCGACCTAGCAACTGGCGACCTGGAAGGCCTTGGATAAGCTGTACTACTGTGGGAACTGCTGACCCCAGATACACTCCTTGCAGCTTGGTGGGACCTGGCAGTGTTGATTCGAGTCTAGCCATGGGGGCTAGCTGGAGTCCTCACGGCCATACCTCCGTCGAGCCATGCTGTGTGTATCATGGGGTCACACAGAGGCCACGCTATGAGTGCGCTACCGTAGGCAACTTGTACAGGCGCCCACTTTTCCTTGGTGAGGCAGGTCAGGGTAGGCTGCTCTCTGCCTCACCTTGCTTGGTGTTTTCCTGCCTCACCTTTGTCCCCGAGGCTCTGCCTTCGTATCATCTTCTATACCATCAGGCCCGTGCTTTGCCTTGGGTTCCGGCTGCACAATGCCCCAGATGGAGCTCTGTTCCTTTTGCCCTGCAGTTGAGCTGGGCCAGTTTTGCCCCGCTCTCCAACGTGCGACTCCCAAATGTGCCAAACAGTTGTATCGGTGGCTCTGGGACAACGACTAAAAGGGATCGCACAGTGACGTCGTGTTTTGAGCTTGGCGGTTTAATGCCTCATGCCTGGCTGTGGCTCTTACGCCTCCACTTCTTTTGTGGGCCACTTGCTCTCAGTCTCTGGGGCATCGCCGCTCTTTCAGTACTCCAGCTCCTCTTCCATGCCCTTCCTGGACGGAGCTCACCTTTAGGGCGCCTTATGCGGCTTCCGATGCTGGGGCTGCCTCGCAGTGTTGTGTGCCCCCTTGCCCGTGTAGGATCCTCTCGTGGTCCGCCGGACTGGGGGCCCTGGAGAAACCGCAAGGGCCGCCTACCTCGACGAGTTGGTCCGCAGCCAGCCATGTTGAGGTGCCTCTGGAGCATTTTAATCTTGCATTTACCCAAACAGGTTTGGGCTGTCCCGCCTTCCTACCGCGCAGCAATCCAGGCGGCTCGGACACTTGCTGGTGCTCTCCCTGAGCCCTTGGAGACTGGGATTGACTTCAGGGGCCCACCGGAATTTCCAGACCCTATTGAGCGCGATAGGGCCCTTTCTTGGCCCCTGCCGCCTCCTGTTATTCATGCGCAACCGGCCCTAGAAAGGCCTAATGATGCGTTCAGGTTGTCAAGAGGGTTACGCGTAGATCCTGATAGTGGGGCCCGACCGTGGCTAGGCGTTATCCTTCACTGTCCCTACTATCAGCAGCAGGAGTGGGCTCTTCAGTTAGACCGTTCCCTTGGGGTATCGGGGCTTTTCGACCAGATTACCACTCATACGGAACATGTCTTCCATGCTGGCATGGACGCTGTTGCTGCCATTTCTCCCCAGCGCCACAGCGGCTACGCCATGCTCATAAAGTACCCTGGTGCCCTTGACTTTCATCCTAGCGGTGGCCTGGCAGCAGTCATTCTTGACCTTTCACGTGTTGGTGGACATTACCATGCGGCCATTGTCCCAGCCAATACCACACAGGCTACGTTGTGCGACCTTGTGGATGGGCAGATTTTTTGCCCAGCAGAGCACATTGTGATTTATATTGCAGCAGCCAGAGAGCCACTTGACCCGCGTTCTCAGGTCACGCTCCAACACGGTGATGTAATTACTGTAGTAGAGCGCGGAGGAAGCCCTCCCTTCCTGCATTTGCTTGAGGACCTTTTCGAACCCGACTGTGAATGGGGGGCCTTAGAGCACATTCCGAGACGGATCCTCACTCCGGCTGTGCGTGTTCTGCATGAGGAACGCCACTTCACCTTGGTTGGCTATCATTTCCCTCTTCTGAGTGTCAATGAGGCGATCTCTCAGGTGCTTGGGACCGACCTCGCTACTCTCTCCATAGCCACTTCTTGGCACTTTGGAGACTTTGATGACGCAGGGGCCCCGTGTGACAGATGCGTCTCCTTCTACATCCGGCCGCGACGCCCCGAGTGGTTGCCTGTGCTTTCAGAGCTGTTTTTGTCTTTTGCGACCTCAGGCCACTAGGCATGCACCCGCAATGCATCTGTGCCCACAGCTTTCACCTGCACATCCCGACGATTGCCAGCCTCTTAGGGATTCAGACACCACGGGATTTTACTTTAATGGTCGAGGGCGGGATCCAGGCTGGCGACGAAATCCTCGTCGACGGCCAGTCTTGCCTGACTTTTTACCTTTGCCCTGACCTGATCGACCATGAAGGAGCCTCATCTGAGCCGCCTTCCGGATCTGAGCCGGACGAGAGACCTACTGACGACTCTTCTAGGTCTGATGGCAGCCACCCCGATTCAGCATTTGATTCCCGACCCGGGTCCCGCAGCAGCACCAACACCACCGATAACGATAACCCGCCTGCTTGCGACAATCCCCAGGAATGCCAGTATGCCTCGGCCCTTTGCCCGGCGCCGCGGCGCAGTGCTAGCTGTGCTGGACTAGCGCGAGCTGCCAAGGGCACTCCAGCCTGGTGTTTGCCACGGAAACACCTGAGTGTGCCCCCTGCATGTAGTGGTTACCTCAGCATGATTAACTCTTGGCCTTCTCCAGGCACCTGGGGATCCTTTGGCCACTTCCTTGGACGTCCTCCCCGCTGTGCAGCTAAGGACCCTCTCTTCCTGTCCTTGATGTGCCCTAGCGGGTTCTCTGGTATTTCGCTTGTACCGCACGGTGATTTGTGTTTTGAAACCACTCGAGCCCCATACAAGACGTCTAAACACCTAAGCCCCGTGCAAGCCAAGCAACCGGACAATCCTGGCATCCGTACTGATCAAGGGGTGATCCTGCCTGATATCCTTGCCAGGGTGCCGGCTCCGCCAGGACCACGTGATGGCCCGCGCTTCCCGATCGACACTGGACAAGTAGCTCAGGATATTGCCCTTGGCCGTCAGATCGAGGATGACCCCTGGATTCATGCTATGTTTCTCACTATGCCACCAGATACGGTCGCAGAGGTCCTAGGCATTCCCCTGCAAGCGCCTTGCACTGTTCAGGATGCGCTGGCTGCTGTCGAGCAGGTGCGTGATGAAGCTAACTCCGGTATGTACCCGGAACTCTTTGTTGCAGAGCCACAGCCCTCACGACTATTTGCTTGCATTCTAGCTGCCCCTGCTTGGGCGCAGCATCTGTGCACCATCCTGGTCGACACTAGAAGTTTCAATGGGGCCTTGTTTGCTGTCGCGACTTCAAGTCGCCTCAATCGTGAGTCCCTGCTTCTTGCAGCAGGACTTCATGTTTCCGATCAGATTCAGGTGTTTTGTGGCACCAGTCTGCAACCCCTTGCACCATGGCAGATTGCTGACCTGACAAGCGGCATGACAGTCACCTTCTATCCCGTGCGCTTACCTGCGCCCCGCCGGGCTTTGCTCGAAGAAATGCTCCAATCCACGCTGCTGTGGGATCCTGATGCGGATATACCCAGCCCTGCTGGTATGCATTTCCTACTCCTTACTGATGGTATGCCTGTCCTCTTTGCTCTGCAGCCACAACGAGGAAGATACCACAGAGAGGACATCTCCCAGGCCCTGCATTGTGACGAGCACGGCCTTACCATACAGCCATCCCTTCCCAGGCAGCAGGATGTCCTTTTCAAAGGCCATCATGTACGTGCGGTGTGCGTCGCTACCACAGCTATTTCTCGCATACCTGTACCACCTGGCCGCCTCCTGCCTCCCAGCTACTTGCTTTTCCTCGATTGCCGCCCGATTCTGCTGTCTTTTCAGTGGCTTTTGCTTTCTGCGCCTGAAGTCACGGTGCAACGCCTGGTTGACCGCTATGACGACCTTTGTCCCGAAGGCTTCATTGTTTCAGTCACAGGCGCTGAGGTTGAGAACCGTGACACAGGTGCCGTCTTTAGACTGCGCAACGCCCAGCTCTTGCGTGTTGAGTTTGTTCAAGATTCCATTAGCGACACTGATAGCGGAGAATCCTCTGACCTTCAGCCCATCAGCACCCACAATGAAGCTGATCTCTCTGATGCGCCTTCTGCAGACCTGCGCACCAGAGGACCTTCCTCCGACAGAAGCCGGTCTCCTAGTCTAGGCTATTGCTCGCGCAAGACTCACAGTCAGGTGCTACTGGGCCCGATGATCCAGCTCGGCCTCCCCTTGAGCTGGCTCACGTACTCCATACGTCGGGTGCCACGCCGTGCTGTATCCTTTCTGTTGGTTTTCCTGCAGAATTGACTATGTTTCATATATCCTGCCAATCCAGTGCATTGGACATTGCAGATGCGATCCAGCTTAGTCGCAGCGGACCCTTGTCCCAGGATTGTGCACATTTGCATCCGGTCCTTCCCTTCTTCGTGGCGGTCCCTGTTTGGGCCCTACGACAGTGTGTTGTGTGTATCGATACTCTTGCTGTCGATGGCTGCATCTATGCGACTCCGGCCCCCTCCGTCGTTGATGTGTTTAGTGCGCTTAACACAGCGGGCCTGTCTCTACGAGCTGAGGTCGACATTTTTGTTGACAGTTCCCAGGACCCTCTTGCTGACGGCCAGGAGGCTCCGCTCAGACCTGGATCCCTACTGCGTTTTGTTCCTAAAGGAGCAACATCCCGCGTCGATCGACTACGAGACGATCTTGCTCACCGCCTTGCTGCTGGTGACATTGATGCCCTGCGGGGGGACTCTCTTGGAGATGACACCGCTACGCTGCTGGTCCACCATGACGACCAGTTCTTGTATTATGATGACGCGGCCACGGGATCCCTTGAAGACATCGCCGCACTCTTTGGTGGTGATGCGCAGCACCTCCAAGTTGCTACCGCCGCACCTTGTCCCCCGGATGTGGCCTTTCAGGGCAAGCTCTGCCACACAGTGACTGCTTGTCATTTTCAGCCCACGCCCCCTGGGGATCCCCCCAGTCCGATGGTTCTGCTTGACTGTCGCCGTCTCTTGAGCGGCTGGGCCACTTCGCATGCACCTAGCGGCCTCTTCGATGTCGGATTGCGTCTGGCTGCCTTTACAATTACTGCGCCGGCTGGTTGGCAACCAGTTTGTGACGGTTGCCCCGACCCCTTTCAGCCTATGCCGGCTGTTGCGGGGCAGGTCTTTGTTTTCCGACTTAGGCCCGTTGCCTCTTTGGGGCTTCCCTCTGAGGAGATTGCAGTTAGCAGTGACCGCGGTGCTAGTGCTGGTTTTGGCGGCCGCTCTGACTCTGCTGCCTTTGGGGCAGCTGTGGAGACCCCGGGGCCGCCTCCTGCTCCATGAGGGGCACTCTGCGTCCCCTCCTGGACGCCTAGGCAACCAGCTGATTCCGGCCTCACCAGGGCCTTTGCTGTGCCCTATGCGATTGTATATGCTGATCTTTGCTTTTGCGCGCCTCGTGTGCCACCTAGCAGCTGCGCACCCTCTTTGGTTCTGGTTGCTACTATGGCCTGCTCTCGCCAATTACCAAGGCGGTGGACCAATGCTTACCCTGGCTGTGCATTTACCGCCAAGCCGACAGGCCACCGAGGATCTTTTCAGCTGCCAGCTTCGCTGTCAGCTTCCTCTGACTGATCATGTGCCCCTGCAGCCTAGTGTCTCCTTGTGTGAGCCCTGTGGAACTCCTGCGAGGGCCGCAGCGATACGACCTGTTCCTACGCCGGCCCGCGCACCTTTTGCGGTACCCCGTCTGTCTTGCCCCCAAGTACACACGGGCCCCCCTCCATTGCGCAAGAGGGAGCAGACGAAGCTTTGACCACCTTGCTTGAAGATGCATCTACCCGCCCAGGTTTTGCTGCCTTTTTTCTTGCAGCCACCCTTCTGGACACGCTACGAGCATGCATTGCAGTTGAGCCAGTCTGAGCTCACAAGTTGAACCGCAGCTAGCCATAGGCCATACTCCCTTAGGCTTCACGCTCCCCCAGCTTCGTCAGTTTAGGGAGGGCAGGGCAGGGCAGGGCAGGGCTGGCGCCCCCACCTGGTTGGTTCCTATTGAGCAGCTTGATTCTGTTCTCCAGGCCAATACTCCCAGTACCTCCGCCCTAAGCCAACTTCGACAGCACGCTGATGGCCTACGAGCGCTGTGTGCCTTCCCTGGCGGCGAGGTTTGGTGCTAGACGGATGGCTCCTACACTCTTCCTACAAAGGACCTTCCCAGTCGTTTAGGTTGGGCTGTTGTTTTCATTGACCCACACCACGGTCAAATCCAATGCTCCTGGGGAGCGATACCTAGAGACCTCTTGCCGGAGCAGTCCCAGGGGTCTGCGTACTTGGCAGAGTGTCTTGCGCTTTTGTCGGCTGCGCTCTTGAGTGCCTCGGAGTACCCCATGCAACTAGTGCATTTCTTGTCTGACTGTCAGTCTGCTTTAGCAGTCGCTTCAGGTGCGGCTCAATATGTCCTTGGAGGCATCCCGGAAGCCGCCAGCCAAGCACACACATATCTCAAGCAGCTCAAGCAAGGATCCGATACCTTTGAGTATGTACCAGGTCATGTTGGAGTCGCCCCCAACGAACTTGCTGACCTGCTTTCCAAGCTCGGCGCTCGGACACGATCCGAATCTTGTGGTCTTCAGGTGACAAGAGACACCTTGCTCTTCTGGTTGGGCCATGGCGGTGCCAAACTTTCTTGGGCGGGGATCGCCCTGTGCAGCCAGGCCGGGGACCCCACTCTTCCGCCTATCCATGGTCCCTTGGGAACGGACTCTGATAATGGAGGGCTAGCCCCTGTCGAGCTAATCGCCCCCTTTGTGCCTGCCGACATTTGCTTGACCGGAGACCTACCTTCAGGGGCGGCTCAAGCCCAGGAAGCCTTGACATTACAGATCCGGATTGTAACATTCAATGTTCTGTCGCTCCTTGATGCGCCTACTTGCCCTACGGCAGGGCACGGTCTTGGCCCCAGTGGGGGGCCTGGCCGCGCAGCCATTCTTGCTGAGACTCTGAATCAACGAGGAGCGCAGGTTGCTTTTCTTCAAGAGACCCGAAGCCCAGAAGGCACTTCCCAGGTAGGCTGCTTTCATCGTTTTGCCTCAGGTTGTTCCAAGGGCCAGCGGGGTACTGAGATTTGGATACATAAGTCCTTCTCCCTCTTGACCCCTGTTCGTGACGCCCCCGCCCCTGCGCCTTTTCGCTCCAGCGCTGTGGTTACCTTGCATGCCGATCCGCGCAGGCTCATCTTGAGGGTATAGCTTTCCCTCCTCTTAGCTTGCTCCTGGTTGCGCTCCACGGGCCCCATCGCGCTGTCGAGCGCAACGCCATTTCTGAGTGGTGGAGCACAACCCTGCGCTTAGTCCAGCACTTTTGCAAGGCTGATTTGCTGGTGCTTGCTGGAGATATGAATGCGGCCGTTGGTTCTATCCCCGCAGCAGGTATTGGCAACCTTGATCCAGAGGCTGAGGATACCGCAGGCGCCCAACTTAGTGCTTTAGCCCAGTGCTTCCGGCTTTGGTGTCCAGGCACCTTTGCCTCGAGCCACCAAGGCCCCTCCCACACATACCACCAGAAGCGGAATGGGCGTGTGTGCCGACCTGACATGATCTTTGCCCCTCTGCAGTGGGCAAGCGGATCAGTCCGCTCCTTTACCGCAGCTGATATACATGCAGGCCATACTGCCCAGGACCACGTCGCCGCCTGTGCCGAATTCAGCCTTGCGTTAGCTGGTTCCAAAAGAGCGCCCATGCCAGGGCGGCGCCCTATCAGGGCCGCTGATATCGCAGATCCAGCCCTCCGAACTCAGGTTGAGGCTGTCCTTGCTAGCACTCCCAGAGTACCCTGGAGGATATCAGTCCACGCCCATGCGGCTGCTGTCACTAAGCACATTTACAGGAGGGCCTTTCAAGGCTGAGCGCTGATAGGCCTAAACGCCCAAAGCACCCATCCATCTCGCCCGCTACTTGGGATTTGCAGCGGCAGGTTGCGCACCTTCGGCGGGCTGTGCACCATCGACAGGCTAGGCTGTGGCACCACAGTGCACTTGTTTGCTTCCAGGTTTGGCGTAACTCCGCCCTTACTTATGAACAAGCATTCCTTGACAACAAGTGGGTCAAGCAGATGCGACTGGCTCTGCACCTGCAGATTTACCAGCTTCGCGGGTTAGGGTCTGTGCTTCGAGCCGACCTCCGACGTGATAGAAATGCCTATGTCGAAGCCTTAGCCCAGCAACTCTCCCAAGGGCCTAGCCATCAGCTTTACTCAGCTTACCATAAGCTCCTTGTTCACCGCAGGAAGCAGCCATATTCTCTTGCACCGCTTCCATCCATCAACAAGGCCAACGGCAGTGTTTGTAGTAGCAGCGAAGAAACTTTCCAGCGATGGAGGGAGCATTTTGGTAACCTCGAAGCTGGATCGGAGACTTCATTCCTCCAGCTTGCCGAGCAGGCATGCGCCCAGTCTAATGCACTGAGCGCCGAGCAATGGCCCCACCCTTCTGTCTTAGCGGAGGTGCCTTCACTCCCGTCTTTATGCCGCATTCTCGCTGCGACTAAAACAAATAAAGCTCCCGGCATGGACGGCCTGCCACCGGAATTATGCCGACATTTCTCAGCAGCTCTTGCACCAATATTGCATCCAATTGTCCTCAAACAGGTCTGGCGGGGAAGTGAACCCTGTGGATGGAAAGGGGGCATGTCCATCTTCTTCCATAAACGTAGGGGTTCAACGCGTGAGTGCTCCTCTTATAGAGCCATACTCCTCTTATCCAGCCTTGCTAAGGCGAGTCACCAAAGCCTCCGCCCACCGCTTAAATCCTTGTTTGAGTCTCAGGCCCCTCCTCTCCAAATGGGGGGCAAAGCGGGATTCAGCGTCACCTTTGGGTCGCACATCCTGCGGAGTGTCACGCGGCTCGCCACGCAAGCTGGTCAGTCCAGCTTTGTGCTCTTCGCTGACATAGCTTCCGCCTTCTACAGTGCAGTTACCCAGTTGATCGCCCGTGGTGCACATGACACTTCTGATGACTTAGTGAGGCGACTGGTCGCCCATCTGCAACTTGAGTCAGAAGACGCCGAAGCCTTGAGTGGGAGGCTGCAGGGAGCTTCGGCAATGACCGATGCCGGGGCCTCTGCCTGGCTTGAGCGCATCACTGATATGGTTTCTTCTAATAATTGGTTCTTGCTCCGAGGTGACTCCGTCCCCGTTTCCACAGCGCGTGGATCGCGACCGGGCTCATCTTTCGCAGATCTCGTTTTTGCCCTTCTAGTACCGCGCATCCTCCAAGCGCGTGACCTCCTCCGAGCCGATACACTTCAGCGCTCTCGGCCGCCCTTGTTCCCATGGAATGGACATTTCTGCCTTGACCCCTGTGACTCCGATGCTCCTAGCATCGAGGTTGGGGACATTGTCTGGGCTGATGACATTGCAGTGCCCAGAATATTATGCGACTCTGGCACATACGTCGGCGCCGCTGTTACGGAGGAGACGAGTGCACTGGCTGATGCGTGCAGCTCCCATGGACTGAGCTTGAGCTTTGGCCCGAATAAGACAGCGGCCGTGCTGACCGTCACAGGTGCTGGCTCCAGAGCCGCTAAACGTCGGCTCTTTGGCCGGCATGATCTAGCCGGACAGATCAGTGTGTTGCGCGAACATGCTGCGCCGGCCGATCTGTCACTTGTCTCGGTCTACAAGCACCTTGGTGTCTACCAGACGCCCGGTGGCAAGATGCGGCATGAACTGCATTATCGCATATCTCAAGCCAGGGCAGCCTACCATGAAGCAAAACGTAAGATCTACAAGAACCGTGCCATACGTATTGAGCGGAAGAGTACGCTCCTTGAAGCTACTGTCCTGAGCCGCCTGCTGCAGGGAGCAGGCGCTTGGCCTAGGCTTGCTAAGGGTGAAACGAAAACCTTTGAGGCAGCCATCTGGGGCTTCTACCGCGGTATGCTGTGCATTCCCCGGACTGCGCACCAAAACGTCACTGCACTAATGTGTTGTGCTCTCGTGCGACTTCCTACACCAGCCACGTTGCTGCGAAAAGCCAGACTTCTCTACCTGCGACAGATAGTTGCCTCGGGGCCTCCTCAGCTCTGGGCTGTTGTACGGGCGGACACAGCATACACCTCTTTATTGCGCCAGGACCTGCAGTGGCTGCACCTTTGGTCGCATACCACTGCTCCGCTACCAGACCCGAACCGCGACTGGGAAGCGTGGCGACGCTTTATGCTTGATCGCCCAGGCCCTTATAAGGGGCTTGTTAAGCGGGTCAGCCAGCTTGACTCCCGCAGGATTTCCTTTCTTGCGGCCCTTGACGGGCTATACCGGGGCCTCCGCCTTCTTTCTGGCGCTCCTGACATTCTGCCAGCGCCAGCCGAGGGTACTTATGAACACATGTGTCTACCTTGCAAGCGTGCATTCAGGAGCAAGGTGGCGTGGTCAGGACATGCCGCACGGCTCCATGGATATCGCAGCACCGCCTATCTCCTCGATGAAGGCTGCCTCTGTCAAGGTTGTGGAAAATCCTTTAGCTCGCCCGGCAGGCTCAGGAGACATTTGACTTCTGTACCAGCCTGCACTGTGCTCTGGGGGTCCTTTGAGCCTACTGAGGGTTGCAGACGATATAAGACCGCGCATCCGCAAGCGCCGCCCCAAGCTGAAGCTGGTCTCGGGGCGCATGCAAGCTTAGATTTCGATGATACCCATCACCTGCCTTTGTGGCAGGAGCTTGAGCAACTCTTCAATTGTACTGAGGAAGAAGTGTGGTCTGTGATCGTAGACCACATTGCACCACTACCCCTATTGCGGGCTACGGTTGAAAAGTGGCGCGACGCCCACAGTGGCTGTGCTTGGCACGCTGAGATAGCAGAGAACATGCTGCTTTTGCTAGACCCCAATGTCTCTGCGGAGTACTTCCCGAGTGATGCGTCTCCTCTGACGAACTCCGTCTATGACATACCAGTGTGGAAGCGGTTGCAGCCCCTGTGTCTCAATCTTACTGGGCCTGTCCAGCCTTTTTGCCTCGAGCCACCACCTCAGGTTACATTGAACCTGGATTGCCCCACCAGTGTGCCGCTACAACAGGCTACCAATCTTCTCCTCTGGACTGAAGATGCTTGCCGAGTCCTCATAGCCGGCGCTTCTGCTGCGGCTACGCGGCCTGTGCGCCTCACCTGCCCTGGGATATGGAACTCCCTCTGGGTTTCCGGTGCGATGACGATGGATTCCGCACCCCCTGTTGAACCCAGATGTTTCACCCCCAAGTGAATTCACATGCTAGGCGTGCGTCTGAATCAAGACACTCTCGTCCGCAAATGGAAAAAATGTACATGTATCCTGCATATGCTGGATAATGCTGGATACAGATACGATATCACGTGCCATCAAGTCTTTCAGTTGGTTTTTCTCGCCTCCTGAACAGAACAGCTATGCTCGGAAATGTGACCTTTCTTGTCCCGAACACGTTTGGTACAGCTTGGCCAGCTATGAATCGTGCACGTTTCGAAAATGTGCTGTTCAGCTCATGCATGAATATTGCTTGTGTTGTTTCTGTCGTCGTGTGTGCAGGGTTCAAGAATCTGAACATGGACTTGTTCCTGCTTCGACTTGCTTATTCCTTCATTACTAACTCCCAAGGGCTTAGAAACAAGTGTTTCCATTGTGTATGGCTGAAGACAGATTTCTCGTAGAAAGAGTCGCGGAACAGGATTTGCAGAAGCCCCTGGAAGCATTCGGTGTCGTTGTTTCTGGGGTAGCACCCTTGCACCCCCACCCCCAATTCATGTAGGGGATGCGCATCAAAAAAAACTTTTTTCAATCAAAAAAAACTTTTTTCCAATCAAAAACTTTTTTCCAATCAAAAAAAAACTTTCCCTTTGTCACACAAGAAAAGAAGGGAGTATGGACGAAAGGACGGCAGGAAGGAAGGAAGGCAGGGAGGAAGGAAGGAAGGAAGGAAA
>BGNK01003395.1:0-15299 GCA_003297005.1 Symbiodinium sp. clade A Y106 | reverse complement strand
CCACCAGCACCGCGACTATTACTACTACTACTACTACAAGGAAGGAAAAAAGGAAGGAAGGAAGGAAAGAAGGAAGGACGGATGGCAGGAAGGAAAGGAAGGAAAGGAAGGAAAGGAAGGAAAGGAACCCCACCACCACCACCACCAGCACCGCGACTACTACTACTACTACTACTACCACTACCACTACCACTACCACTACTACTACTACTACCACTACTACTACGACTACTACTACTACTACTACTAGTACTACTACTAGTGTTGATGATATAAATCCTGCATTAACTTAAGAACCCTAAACTATGGGAATTATGGTAAATTCCCTATTATGGGTAATGCAGGATTTATATTGTCAACCGTACTGCTACCAATACCACTACCACTACGACTACTACTACTACTACTGCTACTACTACTACTACTACTAGCATAGACTACTACTACTACTACGACGACGACTACTACAACAACAACTACTACTACTACTACTACTATTACTGCTGCCATGACTAAAGCTGTACTTCTTGGTCCGTTGCTGCGTCTTCGCAGATGGGCNTCTCTCTCTCTCTCCTCTCTGAGGATGCACCCATGGCCGTGTCTACGAGGACCATTACCACTTCTGCTACTACTACTGCTACTACTACTACTACAGCTAGTGCTAGTGCTACTAGTACTACTACTACTACTACTACTACCTCCGACAACGACGACGACTACTACCACTGTTACTACTACTTTGACTAATTCTACTTTTATNCTACTACTACAGCTAGTGCTAGTGCTACTAGTACTACTACTACTACTACTACTACCTCCGACAACGACGACGACTACTACCACTGTTACTACTACTTTGACTAATTCTACTTTTATCACCATTAGCACAAATAGTACTACTACCTCTACTACTACTACTACTACTACTACTACAACTAGTACTAGTACTACGACTACTACGACTACTACTACCACCACTACTATTATTATTATTATTACTACTACTACTACTATTACTACTATTACTACTACTAGTAGTACTACGACGACGCCTACTACTATTACTACTACTACTACTACTGCGACTACGACTAGTACTGAAAGTTTTTTTTGATGGGGACGAAATCTCCGGATTCTCCTAGGCTTGCCTGTAAACTGGTAGAGAAAGTTTTTTTTGATTGGGAAAAAGTTTTTTTTGATTGGCTAAAAAGTTTTTTTTTGATTTTTGAGGAAAGTTTTTTTTGATTCAAAATTTTTTTTTTTTGATGGGTTTCCCTGTACCTACCCCACCTACATCCGCATCAGAAGCTGCCCACCTCACCTACATCCGCGTCAGAAGCTGAGGTCCAAGAACCCGAAGAAGAAGTGAGCTGACCCAAGGCTGTTCTCTGAACGAGGGCAGTGCATCTGTAGCCTTGCAGCAACCGTGGCAGCCTGCTTCAGTGTGTTGTCATGTTCATGAGCCCGTGGCCTTTTCGATGCGCCACAGCTTTTTGCAATTCCACTCTCCGCAGCAGTGGGCAAATCTTCCCCAAGGACCAAGAACACCATTTTGAACATGTTCTCAAGGAAATGCCGCCCAGACAGCTTCCTCAATCCAATCACCTTTTCCCTACATTCCTGTCCTGTAAGCCTCTGCATAGTCCTGCAGCCTTTTGGCGTCCTGGGCCATGCCTGCCTCCATCCGTTCAGTTTCCGAGGCATTGTAATTGAAGTTTTGGGTGTAACATGCGAAATGATGAGCTGTGCTTTAGCACCGTAGACATTGTCTTTGCCTTTGCTATGTAGGTAGTTATACAGTGGGATCACAGGAGGTTGTTCTGACAGAAGCAATGACAGATCCCGACCGCGAGCCTTCACTGACAGAAGTCAGGCAACCATTCTCGCTGCAAAAGCACTCTGACTTGGTGGAACTAACTGGTGGTTCAGCCGAACTCAACCCTAGCCTTAAACCGTCGACCGCTGTCAAGCCTGTCGCCCTACTGTTGCAGCAGTCTGTGTTCGAAGGCTAGCAGCGCGCGATCTTCCAAAGCCAGGCAGGGCGGAGTCAGACTGCTGCCATCAAAGTGCAAATTTGCGGATCTGCAGACTTCCCGAGTTTGTAGATTTTGCAGCGAATCCATTCGTCACGAAAGATGATTCGCTAAGTTGTTGCTGTCCACTTGGGCATCAGCAAATTTCGTGATGCAGTGCTGCAAGATGCTGCTGCTAAGCCTGCAGTTGCTTCGTGTCAGTGTGAGGCGTGACACCTGATGCAAGGTCAGTCCACTCCTCGTCGGATCTTTGCCGCCGCACTCAAACAAGCAGTCAGCATGCAGTAGATCGGCTAGTACGGTTGCTTTCGTGGCCCTGTGCCGGGAAGTTTCAGCAATTCGCAAGAAATGCCTCATCGCATTTCCCTGTGACGGTAACAATCAGACAAGCGAGGGCTCAAGTAGCAAGGGCTAATACAGTGTTGTTGGTGAGCAACCCTGTATCCTAAGCAACAAAGCCATCAACATGATTGAGGTCGGCGGCACGCGCAGCAGACAGTGGATCTCTTCACCCTCTTCTCAATGGCACCCAACCGAGACTCCTTGTTTGATGTGTACGCCCTTGAGCCCCCGACCCTCGACCGCGCCAAGCCTAAAGCGGAAGTCTTGACCCCCATATTCCGCAACCCTGAATCGCAAAGCGCTGGGGCTGCCTGAGGCCCAGGAGGTGCGGCGGGTCTCGGCAGAGCTCCGCAGCCTCGCAGAGGGCGGTGTGCCTTTGGAGGCTGCGATAGGTTTTTGCGTTTGGGGCGGTCAAGGCTTAGGTGCAACCTGTAAACCTCACCTCAAGAGCGATGTGTTATCCGTTGGATTAACCTCTGTTCTGCCTGCAGGCTGCGGGGTTCTGCAGTACTGTCGCTAGTACGCAGCTCTGTAGATGTAGTGCAGCAGCCGGCTAAAGGATCAGCGCGCGTGCAGCTCAATTTGGTCTAAGTCTAAGTTTAAGCTCAGGCAGCTGTGGCAGAGGCTCGGGACGTTCACCAGCAACTATCTGCAGTACGGGCCCGAGTAGGAACAGAGCTGAAGCGACATGCTCGAGAATGTTGAGAAAGCATGGGTGTTTTGGACGTATGCAGAATAGCCGGAATACTGGAGCATCATGGTTTCCTACCACCCTTCATTCCGCAGATTGTGGAAGTGTGCACCAACTCCCGACTCCACAGAAATCATCACGAGAAGGTTGCCCGTTGCCATGCTCTCATTTTCAACCGGTGTGTCCACATTTTGCTGCGCACCGTCAAGGAGCTGTCGCGGCTGTCTCTCGCACAAAGCGAGCTCGACCTGCGTGACGGCACACGCGAGGACGTGGCTCTTCTTCACCACAGTTTCTATATATTATCGCTATTATTGTTACTATTACTATTCTAACGATTAATTATTATGATTATTACTGTTATTGCTGTTGCAAGCTCGCCTTCGTTGAAGGATGCCTCCGGCCCTGGCGACCAGTCCCAGTCACCGTCAAGGCCTCTGCGAAGGCTTGGGCTCATTGCAACCACATGGCATTGCCAGCAGTTCAGGTGCCATCTGACAGGATACAGCATGTCGACTTGATCCGTGAAGCGGTTCTATGAGTAGAAATTTGACGGCATACGCTAAGCCGCGGAGGCACCGAGTTGTTCGGAATTTCTAGATTCTAGACGCTCTCTTTGAAACTCTCTCGCTCTCCCCCATGTTATGTGTGTATGTATAAGTATACCTCTCAAAGACAGCACGCGGAAAACATCCGAGTGCTAGCATGGATTGATGATTTCTTGCAGGGAAGCAATGGGCTCTCAACCCTTGATTGTGATTGTACAGACAACCTTGTACATTTTGTTGCGCCGGCAGCAAAGAAGCTTCTTTCGGGACTCGAAAATGTGTTTACATAATCCTGCGAACGGGAGAGTAGTAAGATCGCAAAACGGGCTGTGTTTATCGAAAATGGTTTTCTATTATATCGTGTTAGTATGGCATATTTGTTGTTTTTTACTTCAAGGACATACGAGGATATATTCTTGTTCATCATGTGCTTGTAATACAACAGCAGCAATAGTAACAACTTCAGTGGCAAAACGGTAAGATAGGACAACTCCTTTGGCCATGTTCGTGCATGTAGTCTTCCGTTGTGGTAGCAAATATTTCCAAGGCAGCTAAAACTGGCGGATGCTGTTGGTGTAGATATAGACACAACTCAATGGAAACTCAACGTCAACAAATATGGAATCCACAAGGCTCCATATAGCCAGGCATCAGCAGATCTGAATGTAAAGCCATGACGTAACTATGTGGCGTGTATATGTGTTGAACCGAAAAGAAGTGCATAGACGTATGTGTGTATCTATGTATCTGCTTGTTTACCTGTGGCGAACATTGAGAATGCTGCACATGTTTGCACATGCGCAATTTTGATGGCATAAATCATATATCATATGTATATATATATATATATAGAACTTTGTTTTGCAATATGTTCGTTTATGCGGCCAATACTAGTGGACTCCGTCGGCAAATACACACATGAATAACTCATAATGCAAATGTAGAATCAGCGCTGTCATAAGAGCATACATGAAATGTAGTATTGCATGGCGCCATACACTATACTGACAAAACTTTTCTATGCTTTTTTGTGAACTTTAGCACTCAATGTGTAGACATACATATCTCTTTATGTATATGTTTATATGCCTGCCTATCTGACTATGGGAATATCGGCAGCATCGCGCACATGTACATGTGTGGAAGCACCGGTAAGAATAATCAGGATTCATATGGACACATTGTACGATTAAATGGGTGCACACATGACTAAAGCAAGACTTACCTACATGCTGCGTATTTACTATGAACGCTTGTATATATAACACATGCGGAAGTTTTGGTAACATGTAAATAAGCTGTTTATGTAGTATACACTGTTGTATACGGACAGCACTTGTGGAATCCGTAGCTGTGTACACACAAGCAACTCATCATGTCTACATAGAATCAGCACTGTCATAGGAGCATCTGTAATATGAAGATTTTTACTATGTAATCATATTCAATGTCTGCTGCATATATCTCTGTATGTATTTCGTTTTACTTGCCTGCCTATCTGTCTGGAGGAGTATCGGCAGTTTTGCTCACATGCACATGCGCGGAAACACCAGCAAGTACAATCAAGATACATATGGAAACATTTATGACTAAATTGGTACATACATGAAGAAAGCCAGATTGGTGTACATGCTACATCATACTCATCATGGTATGAGTGTATATTGACATGGATACATATGCCTGACATTGTTACAGTAGATACGAACTAATAAGAACAGCCTGAAAGGATCAACGCCTAGATTTGTGTGGAAATAGCATCGCAGAAACGACTTCCTTGCATGGCTTTGGTTCCAAGTTGGAGATTGCAGCGAATACCAAACTAAGCGCAAATTGCAATTTGCTCGTGAATCGCAAACAGACAGGATGACCACATGACATCCAGATTCACTGTGTGGGAGCAATTGCCGCCTGGAAGACCAGAAGCACAACCGCAGAGCAGCAGCAACCCAACCTAAGCCAAAACAAGCAATCAGCAAACACAAAAAAAACAACAAGAAGCTAAACACACCAAGCACACACAACAAGGGAGAAACCACACAAACAAACAAATCCAGCCCTATGTTTCGGATAGGGTCCGGAATTTTTTGTCGTGTTTATGGTTTCTGTGTTTTTAGTTCTTTGGTTTGGGGTTTAAAAAACCAACAACCGAAAACAAACATCCAGCCATGTGTTTCGGATAGGGTCCGGATTTGCGTGTGTTGTTTTGTTTTGTTAGTTTTTTTGCGTGTTTTGGCTTGTTCTGGTTTTACAGTAGTTCATATGCTGTACAGGCTTGATTCTCACAGTTTCAGTATTGTCTCCTTTCATGAGTTTATTTTGTGTTTACTTTCTCTGAAATATGGTGCGATATAGCTTTATAGCCCCTTCCCCCACATATGTTTCTACAGATGAAGATACATGTAACTAGCATATACAGATCAGTATAATCTTTTGAAATCAAATATAGACAAGTGTGGGTCAGTAGGGTGGTTACCATATGTAATATATACAGTATATTTTCCTTATATCACATATTCGGGTTTTTAAATGTAATGTATTGTATATTGCATTTTATGTTTTTACGTGTTATATCTCATATTTCATTTATTATCAAGCATACGGTATACAGAAGCATAGTGTATGTTTATTCGTTGTCTCTCTCTCTCTCTATATATAAATATACATACATAGTATGCTCTATGTTGTTTGTAATACCTCATATACTTTGTTTTAAAATGTCCTATCTTTCTACGTCTCTCTCTCTCTCTCGCTATACCTATATACAAATATACACACACACACACACGTACAAGCGTGCTACACGCAAAGCACGTGTGTGCATGCGTCAGCTATTCATATGTGCGTGTAGTAATCCATGCGTGAGTTTGCATACGTACATTACTCGTATGTTTATAAATGTAGAAGCGTGTATGTACATGTGTGTGCAAAGACAGCCAGGCAGGCCAGACAAGCATGCGGGCATACATGCATATAAGGCACACAAACGCAATCAAAGAGGCATACGTGCCTAGATCCATCTGCATGCGAACACATACCTGCCTGCTTATATGCACACATACACAACTACATATATATATACACACACACACGTACACAAACGCGCACACACACATGTATATGTGTATGTGTATGTGTATGTATACACACACATACGCATGCACATGCCGACATGCACGCATAAACACTTACACGCGTACATGCATACATGCATGCTTGCATGTATGCTTACATACATACATACACACATGCATACACCATACCTTCCTTCCTTGCTTGTTTGCTTACGTACTTAAATACTCATTTCCTTGTTCTTTTGCTTGCCCATGTATGCACTCATTTGCTTGCTCGCCTGCTACTTGCGTATGTCCCGCTCACACACACACATACTGTACCACTCCTTACGCACGTGTACAAACATCGCATGCGATGTCATGCAGAGTACCACATCTGCCAGAACCTTGCACTGCTTTTACAACTACATCGCATCATCCGTATACACACACACACACATACGTGCTGAAGCCGATGCGGCTTGACGTTTGAGTTTGACATCCGCTACTGCAGGTCCTCTCCAGCTACTCGCATCACATTTGGCATCGATGCGCCAAAGATGAGCGATCCAGATCTTGCAGTGATTCGCACGAAATTAGATTTTGGTGCCGCTTCTGCCGAAGCTGTTTTAGTTGCAACCTTTGCAGTGCAACATCCGGAACTCAGTCCATGTACTGTATGCTGAGGGGCACAAGAAGTCGATTGGTTGACATCGGCATAGTGCTCATCATGAGTTAAGGGAAACGAACTTCTCGCCTCTCAATCCCTCAGGATGCATCCACACGCTTCGAGCTGGCCCCTTACAAAACCAGCTGCATGGGTCTGGCAAACGACAGGTTCTGACAGCTGAACATGATGAGGCCTACGGATCTAAGCGCCATCCGCTCGAGTCTGTGCTTTGGCAAGCAAGACTACACGCTTGCTGGAAGCTTGTCGGATGTCTCGGGTTTCAGTCCAACGTGGTTTGAGAAGCCTTGCTGTCTTCTTGTGCCTGAGGTGCTATGGCTTTCACATTCACATCCGCTTGCAAATCATTCTGCCTCGCTGCATCTGCTGGGATGTGGGGATGTGGAGGTTAGAGACGGTTAGAGGTTGAGCGAAGGCTGCTCCGCTCCCCTGAGCAGAACCCATCAGAACATCAGAACCCGCCGAGGCGAGACTCCTTCGAGACTCTGATGGAACGCCGGGGCCTCGGTTTCAGAGTGCCCCCGAAGCTCTCCTCGAAAGATTCATGCCGGTGTGATCTTTAGTCTAATTATGAGCTTGCTTTCGCACTCAGAGGCGCAACATGATTGTTGATGCATGCTTTTAATAGTCTCACAGCTCCACAAGGCCATTGATGTAGGAGGCAGCTGTGATGGTCGTATAGTGGGCCTTCGCACGAATTCTGAACCAGCACGTACTGATGGTCGATGTATAGTGAGAGAGAAATCCGAATTCTGCATACACAACCGTGCTTCTTGCACTACTCCGAGGACAGTTGGCTGGATCTCCACACGCAGAGATCCCTGCTGAAGACGCACGGCTTTGCAAAACATGTTTCTCATGCTTCTAGGGATTTTTGAGGAGCTTGACAGTTTGTGTTCAGCGCTTGGATGAGGCCAGATTCTACAACCGCATGACGGGCTATCTGCTGTAGATTTCCCGCAGGCCCTAGGCCCTAACCCTGACTGCTTCTCTGAGCCCAGCAGAAGACTGCGCCCAAGCAGGACTCTGACGATGCGATGTGGGTTTGGTTTTGCTGTTCAGAACCCAAATGTGGGTTGATCTCAACCCTGCTCTCGAGTTATGACGAAAGGGGCGAACCATTCAATTGCCACGGTTGAAAAGGCCTTGACAAGCTGGCGTGCGCCCACGAAGGGCAAGGGTGGGCGCAAAAGTACACAAGAGAGTATGCACCTAGATTTTTGCAAGAAAGGGTATTCAAACGTGACTCATCGGAGCAAGAATTTCGATCAGCCCTCGAATGGAAAATTTGTGCCTGAGGCCACCAGTCAGTGTCATCAGAGGGTTTGAAAGAAAGTGCTTCTAAGTATGTAGACGCCCCGGACGAGAAAAGCTTCGGAGTGATCAGGGCTGGATACGCCCTTGAAAGTACCTGCGGAGACATCAAAAGATCATTATGACAATTATGAGATCAAGCATGCATGTTTAGCACATGCAGAATACGTAGACGTGGCTGCGTGGCATGGCTGGGTCGCTTATGGTATGTACGCCGGGTGCCCAGGAGGCCTTGCGTGATGCGGCTGCTGATGCATTCAGGACATGATTTGCATTCTGTCGGGGTCGGTCTCCATCCTCAAAGCTAGGCATCGTTGTCTCTCGTCCTTCTAGTGTGCGAAGCATTTTGGAGGACCTTTGCCAGGCTGACATTGGTTGGACTCCGTTTTTCGGGGTATCATTTAATTTATGCTTTGCACAGGATCGACCTCCTCTGAAGTACAGCAGAAGTGACAGAGATGCATCCCTGAAGGATCACCGCTCTCCTGAGGTGCAGCTCTGAGCGTGCCTGTTCTTTGTGAAATCTGTTTGCAATCTGCAGGGGAAGCCTTGCCTCACGCTCCCCGATGCATGGTATGGTTATGTCAGTCGACACTGCGTGCTTCTAACCGTCTCGAAGACGAAGCTGTATAACATACAAAGTCGTGTGACCAAGTATGTATGACCGTAATCTCTATGCGGTCTATGTATGCACGGAAGTGCAATATCAAGCTACATGTTGTAACTGGGAGGCACCATGCTGTGTCCCACCTCCATCGAACCGTTCCGTCACCCTGGCTGACGTCGACACAGGCGCTTCCGTCACCTAAAGGAGCTGCTCGGTGAAGTCCAGGGCGTGCACCGACAAGAGGCAGGTCGGGGTCATGGTTGTGTTCTTGGAGCTATAGATTCTAGATTACGTGAGGAAGTCGGTCAGGCTTGGCAGCTTGTCAAGCCTGTTTCGGAGTTATGGCAAGCCCGCCAGATTGAGCAGGAACCCGACGCGGAGAGGAGTAATTTTTGCTTTCTTTCATGATGTACTGTATCCAGAAGCAAAAGAGCATCGACATAGGAAAGCAACAACATCTTCTGCCAACGTATACTGCTTAGTTGTTTAGCGTCAATCTAGAGCCCCAGAGGAGCAGGCAGCAGGCACCGCCTTACCGTTAAAGATGGCTGGCGTGAAGCTACGGACGCGCAAGTCCCGGACAAGCATTGAGGCCAAGGCCAATGAGCTCGATGCGCTGGCAAGCTTTGGCCTCAAGAGCACCTTGGTTGACAAGAACTGACTGACAGGTCCGTCTGAACAATTCAGAACATCTTGATTCACTTAGCAGCCCTACATTTCCTGTACTGCTGCTTCCGCTGGCGCTCCACTGTAATTTTGGCTCCTGCGGCTGTCTCTGTGCTTGCTGCTACCTTCGTCTAGGTGCGTTTCACGACCTCGTCGCTCGGGCTACGTGGAGTCTTTCATAGGCTCGGTTGATATGACTTCAGTAAGAGCAACAACACGGTGCCAAGAGGATCCGGCCGGCACAGCCTGTCCGAGGCAAGGCGCCGAACGCAATAGCTTGCCAAGAGCAGTTCGCACTTGTCGGAGAATATCAGCAAGACTTGAAGGCCCGACCCTCCATCGAAGCCGTTCGCATAGCAGCTGCGACCCGAACCCAATGACAGATAGGAAACAGCGTGGAGCTGTCACAGATACAGCGCTGCAGGCACTGCCCTCTAAAGCTACGGTATGGAGGACGACCGCTAGACGACACGACGACGGCTACTATGAAGCCGAGAGCTGCTAATACTGCTAGCATTGGCTGAAAACTACGGCTGACGAATTTTCCGTCGAAGCCAGTAGAAGCTTCAAGAGCTCGCCAAGGTGATAAGGCGGTTCAGTCCGGAAAGCTGCTGCGCCTTGGCCTATGCAGCACCAGGCAGTGGTTGTAGACAGCAGTACTTGCAGTGAGATTTGCAACAGTAATACAGTCAGTAGTACGAGTATTCGTTGTCGTCGTAGTAGGAGTAATAGTAGTAGCAGTAGTAAGTAGCATTAGTAGTAGTAGTAGTAGTGGTAGTAGTCGTAGTCGTAGTAGTAGTAGTAGTAGTAGTCGTCGTAGTACTAGTAGTATAGCAGGAGGAGGCGTAGGAGTATGTAGTGCTAGCAGTAGCAGCAGTGCCAATTTTAGAAGTAGTCAGGGTGTTGTGACATTGTTGCTGCGACACTCACCGCTGCTGCTGCGCCTCCGCCTCCCTGCTCGTTTGGTTCCTACCCTCTCACGCCTCTCCGTTGCTTATCGGGCCCCGCCCCGAGGTTTTCTATCCTCCTTATTCCAAGGATTAGCAGCGAGATGGAGCGGCTTCGATCCCTCAGCGACCTCCTAGACCAGCGAAGCCGGGTCAGTGAGGCTGCGGGGCTTTGCATTATGTTGGTCAAGTGCGCTTGTGTCTCGCCGTTCCGAGCATGCGAGAAATGCAAGTCTCCAAGAGTTCTCCAAATCCTCCGTGCGTGTTGATTGCCTGATTGCTGATTTTCGCTGTTACTGACCAACCAGTCATTTCTAGCTGGCATTCGGGAAGGCTTTGCGACACACGGGCCCTGCATCAAGATCTCTACAGGCCTGAGGGCTGCATTGCAGGTACAGGTTCAGCTGGTTGGAGACACGTCCAGACAACTAGAACAGTCAGTCGCTTAGCCTTCGAGGTGTTGCTTGTTGAATCACAGCCGTTTGTATGTCCCGGAACAGGTCTCTAAAAGGATCCGCTCATCGACATCAGGCACCCAGCTCATCGGGACAGGGGCTTGAAGTGGCGTGCCTTCCCTCCCCCGAAGTGCACTGCGTTTGTCCTTTGCATTTTCCGTCTTGGGACACCCGTGACGTCATTGGCTTTCCACTGTGTTCTCACATCACCCCTTCGGCCGGTCACGAGGCTTCAATCGCCGCAACATCCACCAGCAGCTTCAGCGGAGTTGGCGTTCGTCCCTCGAGATGGATGGCCGCTCGAACCGGTGTGCTGGGCTGCCTTTTCCTCAAATATCCGTGGAAATCATGCAAGCGCCGCTCCCCTAGATGCTCATAGACTTCAAGCCTGCAAAGCGCTGGAGGTACTGTCTGATACCGTCGTGAGGCTTTGGACTTGTATCAAACCGCTTGAGCCAAATCGTACAACCTATTACTATACGGTGCAGGTATACATGCCGTCAGCTCATGTCGGCAGACATGGCCGTAGCAGGCCAGTATTTGGCTAAGAGACCTCTGATGCGTAGGGAAGCAGGGTGCGTGTACCGAGGATACATCAGAGATCAGCTTCGATGCATTCAGCAGGCCTGCTACACACATAAAGTCATAAAGTGCCACACTCTGATCCAGTTATGTATGTCGCCGCCTTCAGCAGTTGCTACGTTGTTACCGTGCTTTCGCCATTAGCTCTTGCTTACGAGGAGCAAGAAGAACAACAGCAGACTTTTCAGGCTGAGTATGATACATCTAGAGACAGCAATGGTGCCGACAATGCGAAGATAAGACTAGGCATAGTTTTGACCTCATGGAGAAGATAAGGCCACGAACCGGACAAAAGCACTCACACTGGCCAGGCCAGAAGCCGCTTGGGGTCGACCGACCTGAAGCCCTTCTCTTTCCAAGAAAGCCTCGCGCAGTTCTAATCCTAATCCAAGTAGAAATTTGTGAACCAGTTCGATGTGCCAATGAGACTTCAGACCGACACTGTAGCCTGGAAACACTTGTGCGGGGTGCCAGTAGCAAAAAGCTCTGCAACGACTGCAAAGAGCGAAATTGGACATGGCGAATTTCGTAGAGGCAAGTAGATTGGCTTCCAGTCGCGGCCCCCAAGCGGTGCGAGCATCCTCAACCGCTGAAGTGAGGAGCCAGAGCCGGAGGGCCCGATAGGAGCAAAAACCGCCTGCCACCTGAATTTGCTCGGCTGCCAAGCAGCCAAGCCTCGATGGAATTCCAGGAGCAGACTCAGAGACCCAAAATCGGTGACAGAACGAACATTGGGTCAAGAATTCCGAGCTGCTCCTGTCCGAAATTGCTCGCATCATGCACACCTGAGCGAGCGAGAGGGTGGTATTCTTGATTGTTCACCGCATACCAAGACAAAGTGTTTCTCAGAACACGTTGGCAAAGCCACCCCCGTTTGCTACAGAGCCTTGCCGCGATGCGCCTCGCCAGCAAAATGCCGCGATTGCCAAGCCCAACATGGAACCGTTCAGTGTCCCCTTCTCTCCTCTCCTCTGATGTGCCATGCCTGCCACGTCAGCGCACCACGTTGCGCGCAGAGCCCCTCCCGTATTCCTGAGTCGCAGGTGTGTGATCCCAGCATCCTGCATGAGCAACGAATTCGCGGCGCATTGCTTTCCAAAGAGACGAAAAGCTGCAGAAAAAGGCAGCATGCAAAACTTGGCCGTCCTGAACGTCTTCATACACGTGCCGAAGGCTCAGTGTCTCTAGAATGCTAGATAACAGCCCGGGTCTTTGTACAGCATGGGCCAATATGCACATGGCAGTCATGGTAGCATATTGCAAGTCAACGAGGTGGTCGATGTTTTCGCAGCGAGAGCTGTCAAAGTCTTGTGCTTCGTCGGCAGCATGTTACCTCATCGGAAGCTGAAGCTGGCTCGAAGAGCATGTTGCTGAAACAGGCTTTCTCATTTACCGAGACTGTGGAATTATGCGGTAATCGATGATTGGCGGCGACAGACTTACATCTAGGCCGCTCGGCTTCTCGCAATTCTCCAGCCCACACTGTTGCCTGGCCGTCGGCGTGAGTGCTGTGGCAAGGACCTAGGGGTTTCACGAGACATCGTTTGTTTGTTCAGATACCACTATGCCACTGCCAGCCTTCTCGTCACGAATCGAAGTAGAAGGGCCACGTGGTTCTCATCGCCTGGCGTTGAACTTGGAGGAATCTAAATGGTGACGATGTCGAGTGCTGTGCTGTTTACAATGGGTTCCATGGGGACACAGCAAGAAATACGTACGGCCATACACACATGCATACATGCACTGCAATTACATACAGACATACATACTTACATACATGCAGCCATGAATGCATGCATGCATGCAGACACGTTGCCATGAAGCCTGGGCAGGTTTGTGATGTTGGCCAATGATAGACTCTGATAGTTTAGAAGGGGCATCAGCGATATGAGAGTCCGTAAGTCTACAAGCGAACGCGAAGTCTGCAGCTTGAGAAGTTTTGCTGAGCTGCGCTGAACAAGAACTGGCCCAGTGACCATGTCATGACAGCATCTGAACACATCAGTTTAGTGGCCATTGCATGAGCACATCAACGGACCTGTCGCCATTCCATGGACTCGTCACTCGGCTCTGTGTTCCATGAATACTTCAGAGGCCCAGTGGCCATTGCATGAATATATACCGGAGGGCCAGCGGCCACTCCGTACATACATCAAAGCCCTGTGGCCATTCCACGAATACATGGGGGCTACAGTGGCCATTCCATGGACAAGATGTGGCCATTCCAGGAATACGTGAGGGGCCGCAGTGGCCATAAGCCCTGTGGCCATTCCATGAACACATCAGGGGCTCCTGGTGGCTTCATACATAAGCCTTGTGGCCAATCCATGCATACATGAGGGGGGTCCTAGTGGCTCCATACATACGTCTTGTGGCCATTCCATGAATACATGAGGGGGGCTCCATACAAAAGCCTTGTGGCCGCTCCATGAATACATGAGGGGCGCCCTAGTGGCTCCATACATAAGCCTTGTGGCCATGCCATGACTACATGGTTGGGAGCTTTACCATACATAAGCCTTGTGGCCATTCCATGAATACATGGAGGAGGCCATACATAAGCCATTGGGCCATTCCATGAATACGCGAGGGCGGGCTCTAGTGGCTTAATACATGNCCATACATAAGCCTTGTGGCCATTCCATGAATACATGGAGGAGGCCATACATAAGCCATTGGGCCATTCCATGAATACGCGAGGGCGGGCTCTAGTGGCTTAATACATGAGCCCTGTGGGCATTCCATGCATACATGAGGGGAGTCCTAGATACATAAGCCTTGTGGCCATTCCATAAATACATGAGGGGGGGTCCTAGTGGCTCCATACGTAAGCTTTGTGGCCATTTAATGAAAACATGAGGGGGTCCTAGTGGCTCCATACATAAGCCTTGTGGCCCTTCCATGAATACATGAGGGCGTCCTAGTGGCTCCATACATAAGTCTGGTGGCCGTTCTGGCTCCATACATAAGCCTTGTGGCCATTCCATGAATACATGAGGGGGGTCCTAGTGGCTCCATACATAAGCCTTGTGGCCATTCCATGAATACATGAGGGGGGTCCCAGTGGCTCCATACATAAGCCTTGTGGCCATTCCATGAATACATGAGGGGGGTCCTAGTGGCTCCATGCATCAGCCTTGTGGCCATTCCATGAACACATGAGGGGGGTCCTAAAGGCTCCATACATAGGCCTTGTGGCCATTCCATGAATACGCGAGGGCGGGCTCTAGTGGCTTAATACATGAGCCCTGTGTCCATTCCATGCATGCACGAGGGGAGTCCTAGATACATAAGCCTTATGGCCATTCCATGAATACATGAGGGAGGGTCCTAGTGGCTCCATACGTAGCCCTTGTGGCCATTTCATGTATAC
>BGNK01003394.1:44513-75843 GCA_003297005.1 Symbiodinium sp. clade A Y106 | reverse complement strand
GGGGGGGGGACGGCCGAACCGGGATCATATATATATATATATATATATATATTTGACCTGGTGAAAGACCAACTGCACCCTAATCCCTCCTTCTCATGCAGCTTGCTCACTTCGAATGTCTTAACTTCCATTCCTGTGAAACTCCAAAAACCTAACATTTTCGTGGAGATGCCAGAACCAATTTTGGAGTTTTGGATTTTTTGGATTCTCATGGAAATCAAAAAAACCAAAATTGGTTCTGGCACCTTGGATTTTGGGATTGCAGGAAAAATGCTGTCTGTGGTTGTGCATGCGTCCTGCGCGCTTGCCTAGGGGGGGAGTGCGTGAGGATTGTCGATCTAATGCAAATCACGAAGGGCATGCATTTTATGTACTTTTGTTCCAAAGATGTTGTTCTCACAAAGGCTTTAATTAACTAGAGACTCCAGGGGTATGTTCTTCAAGAGCCAAGACGATGCAGGGTGGTTATGATTCGCGTACATTCGTAACATGTTCATCTCTCACCCAGCTGGTGGTCACTAGCTGTTATCCCCGAAGTAACATCATGTTAAGAATGCATGTGATCAGGTTTCTACTAATATGAATATTACTCGTAGTATCGAGCGTTGAGGAATTTGCTTAATCAAGCGCTCACACCATATTCAAGTACGCATGAGCACCCAACATTCAACTAACATGTTTCCGTCATAGCATTATCTAGTTAATTCCAGCATGTAGTCGCGTGCACTTATCTTATACTTGGTGGTAAGTAATCAACAGCAACATGCAGAAAATTGCCACATACTCCGGAAATTGTTTGCCAGTGAATATGAAGACAGCGTGGCACCTAGGTAAAAATAGATCGGTTGTTTAATGTAGTAATAACACCAGATAAAAACCAAACACGACGTAGTGGTTGAGTATTTGCTCATTGTTTAGACATTAGAAAGCAAAGCTTCATCGAGAAGGAGGACATAACAATTGCGAAGATGTGCCGAGCTCATATCATGACACATGCTGTAAATAACGTCAACAGCACGTGCATGAGTTTGCTTCAATGTTCATGAACCATGCAGAAGTAGAGTAGTAGTTAAACAGTTAAACCAATCCCAGTAGTGAGCTCAGTAGTGGTTAAACACAGATTATGTAAGAACTACGTAGCTAAGTAAGTTCCGTGCGCGTTAATTCTGACTTAAGATACCGAGTAATATTTTGTAAACAGTCAGAATCTTCAGAATCTTAAGCATAAACGAGTGAAGCGGCAGTCAAATGATATGTAAACATGAAGCAGTAAACACATTCTACGCACGAAACAGCTAAGTCAAACGAGAAACATGTTTGCAAGAAACTTGGTATTAAACATACATAGTGACATAGCCCGTCCTTGAACACCATGTACTAGGCAGTGAAGATGCAAGTAGCATAGCATCTAACTGATGTGCCAATATTGATGAAACGTTTGAACGGTTGTTTTGGTTAAAAAATACACAGTACGAATACCACATTCAGAATCAAAGAGGACGTAGTAGTTGAAAAAATACTTGCTCACCATTTAAATATTAGACAGCAATAAGGGGGGGTGCATATATAGGTGTGTATATATATATATATATACACATACGCACACACGATAGAAGCTTAGGGCATACCGGCCGGGCCTTGCTGACAGCCTTGGCTCGTTCTTCGTCTGCCTTCCCAAGATCTGCGACGCATCCAATCCCCAAGCCATATTATTGCCTTGAGGGTTCCTTATTACTATAGCATAATGGGCCCACAACCCTATTGTAGGACCCGAAACCGTAAAGCATTCAAACCCCAAGCCGGGCTCACCAAAGCGGCATGCCTGAGACTCTCGGCTCGTTCTGGGGAGACCAGACCCACCGTCTTGGCCAAGTTCAGCGTTTGGCTGTCCAGAGCACCTTCAAAGAATTCGACTCTCATGCAGGCAGGCAGGGCTCACGACGTCTTCACAGCAAGCGGCCCTGAACCCCGCGACCATGACAACATCATGGCCCATAGCCAAACCTTACGACAGATGACAACATGGCTCACGGTCAATAACCTCGCATGGGGAGCATGTAGGAAATTAACTAATAGTAAGGAAGGGTTTCGGCGCTCACACTCGGACAATCCAGGCGAGGCATGTGGTTCGAGGTCTGTCGAGTGAAACGACTCTAGCTGGGAGTATGTTGACAACACTTAACAAACACAAACACTTCAATCTCAGCCCAGCGAATAGCCCTCCACGACAATGCTCTCACGGATCATCTCGTCCAGCTCGTCCGGGTCCGTTAAGCAGCCCTCAGGAACGTAGACGTGGTTGAAGCACGTGTGCGCGGTCAGTGGAGAGCATCGCACGGTGGTGTTACCTTGCTGAGTCGGCTTTTCAAGCTGGAATCTCATGAAATCCGAATCTTTGAATCCACCCACAGGCTCCTTGAAGGATCCGGTGAAGNTTACCTTGCTGAGTCGGCTTTTCAAGCTGGAATCTCATGAAATCCGAATCTTTGAATCCACCCACAGGCTCCTTGAAGGATCCGGTGAAGAAGCGGAGAAGCTTGTTGAGCGGATTCTGTATCGGTGGGAGGCCTCGCCCGGCACGCTGCAGGCGGTAGAGGGCATCAGTAAAGAACTGTTTCTGCTCGTTCGTCCAGGCAGGCCACCGGACAACAGCAAGCAACTTCTCCAGATCCAGCTCTGAGTTCCCTTCAATCAGCTTCTGGAGCTTTTGGAAACCTCCCGACTTGGCGAGTTCCGGCCAGAACATCGAGTTTGTGTTGTTCGGGAGAACCGATCTGAAGCCTTTCACCAGCTCGTCCACGGGAGCCTTGAAGTTCTGATTCCACACTGCTTTGCAGCTCAGACGAGTATACTCCTGGGCTCTGNGGGAGAACCGATCTGAAGCCTTTCACCAGCTCGTCCACGGGAGCCTTGAAGTTCTGATTCCACACTGCTTTGCAGCTCAGACGAGTATACTCCTGGGCTCTGCTGAAAGGCACCAGGTCCTCGGGCTGGATGCCCTGGGGAGCAAGGGGACCCCACTCAGTGTAGAGGTATTCCCACATATCCTGGCTGCGCCACAGCGATTTGTAGCAGTTCTGGTCTGTGTACCGTCCCACGATCTCATCGCAACTCTTCCATCCATACGTGTGCAACTCCGGTTGCCTGCGATGGCCATAGATCCCAGCAATCCACGCGCACTCTCGGATCAGGTCTTCGTCCTTGTATGCGTTGGGCGCGGGATGTGGCACTGCAGTTTGACCGTGCCAGATGCTCTCATAGATGACGCTGTGAAAGCCTGCCGCGGTGTAGCCCATGCCACTGATAACATAGGCCTTTGCAATCCACCGGCCAAGGAAGTGAAAACTTCCCGCTTTTCCAGGCTCACCCTCACCTTGACCCCTCGCCGCTGCGCATCCGGCGCTTGCTCGTAATCTAGGATGGGAATGAGCTCACCAGAGATGAGTGGCTCTAGCAGCATCTGGGGCGTCGTGCTGTTGGCACACTTGTTGAACTTCAAGCATTCTAAAGCCTTCTCGCTGGGCTTCTCCTCGGCCACAGCGGACTCCAAGTTCAGCTGTATCCACTCTTTTCGCAACCCCCGGGCATCTATTCCGTCTTCACCAAGGAAATTGACGGACAGGCTTTTTGCCCAATTTGCGTACCAAGCATGCTGGTTTGACCTCATGAACTGGCGTGTCTGCTCAAAGATCGAATCTCCTCCTGTCCGGTTCATTCCAATCTGCCCTGACACCGAGAGCCCTGGCCGTTGATATATATAGCCGTCAGCATCGATCGAATGTAAGGCGCGAAATTCCGCATCCGCAAGTCTCCGCAGCCTCCGATCGTCTGCTCCGGGCTCTGTCGTCGTGGTCGCGGTCGTAGTCGTGGTCGTAGTCGTGGCGGGACTCGGATTGAAGATCTGGTTCATGAGCCACCAGAATGAATTCTCTGTTCCTTCTCGCACCTGCCCTTGCGCCGCAAAGTGCGGCACCATTCTATGGCCGAAGCAGAGACTCCAGACCGTGGCGTGAAGCGCGAAAGAAAGGACCGCCATGGCCGCCAAGCAAGTTGACAAACCCTGATGGTCCACGTAATCAAGAGGAGTTCAGGGTTTAGGTTTCGAAACCCTTACACCCGGACCCCNGCCGCCAAGCAAGTTGACAAACCCTGATGGTCCACGTAATCAAGAGGAGTTCAGGGTTTAGGTTTCGAAACCCTTACACCCGGACCCCTAGGCAACGGAGAGAAGTTTGCAAGCGAACTTGAGCCAAAATGGCCACAGTGAAGGGTTTCGGGTTGAGCATACGAACCAACACAAGCAAGTGTTTGACAAACTCATGAATTTCGGCAATGGTGATTCTGCGTCCTCTTCTCACTCTTCTCACTAGTCACTAGCCTTGTGGTGGACTGGTTTAAGTAACTTCTCAGCCTTCATCTGTCAGCCGCTTGACGCCCTGAAGCCAAAGGTCCGCTTGCGCCTGGTGCAACGATCACCACTTTCAAATTAAGGAAGCGGACATGTCTAGCAAGAGCAAAGATGTAGGACAGAGCCACGCAGACTTCTCTAAACTTGCCCGCATGTATCCAGGGATCAGGGAGATAGTTTCTTGAGACACTGTGATCGGTTTTCCGAGCCTTCTGGAGCTTCTCATTCAGGCTGTGGCACTCGTGGATCTCCTTCATCTTATCCCGAATCGCCTCGGAATGAATTTCTCTGCCTCACAGGTCGCCAGGGGCCCTCCCTTACAGCTTAAGTGGGAACACGAACGACGTATCTGCGCATGCATGTACATGCATTTACCATCGTGGTTTGACGCTTGCAGACTTAAGCATGCGTGCGTGTCTCACCGTAGGCGTCCAGACGCACGGCCTCCAGGAAGTGCTTCTGGGAAGGTGGACCTCAAAGCCCTTCTTCCCCCAAGTGCTTTCAAGCTCTCTTTCCAGCAGTGGACGAAGATCCGGCACCTGATCAGTTGCGGCCATGCTCAAGTGGACACCCTTAGAAGTGATCAATAGAAGCTCGGCTTTCTCCTAGCCTTGCGTTAAGACCCTTGGAGCTCTCGAGCTCGAGCTCGATGGGCAAGGGCTCCGCCTCACGACGCTTCGCGTCATGTCACAGTGTCCGTATGCCAGGTATGCCAGGTCTAGGGCTTGGGGTACACTCGGGTACACGGTGAAACATTGTGCTGTGCTCTCAGACTCAGGCTGCTCTCTTAGCTGCAAGCCGCGGCTGCGAAACCTTTCCTAGACTCCAAGAGCCAAGAGCTACGCAGCTACACTCGAAGCTTTCCGAAGCCAAGAACTCGGGCCCTGCCCCTGCCCAGACGGCCTCGGTCGGATTGCAATTCTTCGCGCTGCTGACGAGCTGCTCGTAGCAAACAGCCAGGGGCAGGTCGCAACAAGCAACCTCCGACTTGAACAGGAACTATAATTCATCTGCTAGCTGATTCAGACTCTACCGCTCCCAAAAGGATGTCACTGCTTCTGTCTGTATGTAGCAACGTAGCATATGTTGGGTGGGCGTATAGTATTCGAGTGAAACGAGAAGAGGGGATTGAGCACACAGAAACCCGAGGGCCTCGAACCCAACTTGGGCAAATGGAATTGGGTGGGGTCCCAAAGAGGACGGTAGGAAGACAGGGCCCCGCGGCCCTGCCTCGCGAATCGAACACATTCGGCGAGCTGGCTAGCACAGCGTCACGGAGGTTGTGACTGTCATGCAGAAGCACGGTAAAGCACGGTAACATTCGGCAGGGAACCAGGGACTTCTGAAACGCCTTGGGGAGCCGACCAGTCTTTCTGGTTTCCGTGTTTCGGCCAGCACAAGACACCGGGCAGCACTCTCAGCACAGGCCACGAGCCAACCCCTTCCTAGCTTTGCCGCTGTCCTGCCCTGGAAAACCTTCCATTTTGCCTCGCGGTGTGCCACTTTGGCTTGTGATGCATGGGGAAAAATCCCCGAGCAACAAGCAGTGTGCCACATGTGTTCTAGATTGTGTGTATATCACCTCAGTGCACACGTGCATGTACGTCAGAGCCTTCTATGTTACACCACATGTGGCTTTAGGTTTACGGCTTCGATTTTCGGCACCTTCTCAAAACTGCGAGTCGATGACGGTTTAACTGCCGCACGCCGAAGGGACGCCAGACTGGACCAGCTACTTTCGTGCTTCAAGCTCTCACCTGCGTCGAGAAGAAGAGCCTCCCTGGCTCCACAGCGCTCAGCACCAAGGTCTCGTCGCCTGCACGGGAATGGCCCTTGGGGGATGTGGGGAGCGGGGGCCTTACGCAGATCTTCCTGGTCCTGGGCCTTCCCAGAGCACGTCCACCTCGTAGCGGATGCTGAAGAAGCACTGGCGGCGACCCTCACCCGACTCTTCCACAATGGGCTTGATGGATGGGGTCAGCAGAATCCGATCTTCGTGAGGCTTCGCGCTTTGCTTCAACGCCAGGGCCTCGGTCGCAAGCGGAAGGGACAAGGGACCTTCCTCCGTTTAAACCTAGGACCTAGGACCTCCGAGCGGCCTCCTTTCCAGCGAGAGAAACCCCAACGTTGTCTAGAACGCTTAGGCTAATACTAAGGTCTCAGTCATCAGATGTCCTCAGAGCTATGGGAGAGTGGAACTTCGTTTTGCCAAGCAGCGAAACGCAAGCCTCGCGTCTTGGCCAGCTGGGCTCCGTCGAAGGTTACTGAGTCGATCTGCCGAGTGCAGAGCTTCGGGAACATAGCAGGCGTAGTACGATGCTAATGCAGGTAATCTCTGCATCAGAAGTATCTTGGACAGTTCTGTGGTGCCACCTGCCACGGTGTTATGTTTGCAGGGTGCCTGGTTAGACTAGCCTTGCGATGCAGCTTGGCAACTATATGCGGGGCCTCGAGGATTCTTATGGATACCGAGGGCCATCAAATAGCTTGGTCAACACACAAATGGATGTCCGAGCCGTGTCGCTGAGATAGCGACCCTGTCGGGTGATGTTGACTTGAATGCTCTTTGGAGCTCTGGCGACGGAAGCAGATCGGAAGACTCTCTTCAGCATTGCATTTGTAGAGTTGCGGACGCGCAGCTTGCAGGCTTTAAACAACTTCTCACGGCATCGCTGAGCCCCTGAAACTCCTGAACTCTTAATCCCAAATCCATAACACCGAAACGAGCAAGCCATCCCTAAGCCCTGTTTGATCCTGTTTGCACTTTAAACCCTAAAACCCTAGAAGCCTGAACCAAAAGCAGAACCCAGAGCACCTGGACCTTGAAGACGAAGACTTGGGTCTCCTCGAGCCGTCGAGACTCCTCGCCAGCCTTTTGCGGAAGTTCGAAGGTTCTTGGGCATATAGGGTGTCCTGGGCTTCATGGGGTTTAGGGCTGGTAGGGTTGGTAGGGTTGAGCTCAATGGGTTTACAGCGAAGTAGGGTTTCGACTCGCATACTCGCTGAAGGCTGGCAGGTTTTGTGATGCCTCCTGCATTGCTGAACGAGTCGCTATAGCCGCCAGGCAGGATAAAAAGACAAGCCACTTGTAAGTTCTCATGCAGTATCACTTCCACCACTCTACATCAGCGGCGACGATGAGCACAAACAATACTTACAAATTGCACGCAGCTGGTCGGGAGAAGCAAGCATGCAAGCAATCAGAAACATAATCTCTCTGACCTACAGCCTTTTCGCAAGCTCATAACTCATGACATTGGAGTCTCGTCAGGGACCTCCAGTGCAGAATGTTGCCAGCGATACCAAGCTGGGTGTGCTGTGCTAACCGATAGTATAGCAAGCCAGGCAAGGGACTCGACCCCTGCCCTGACCGCCAAGCTCAGCCTACCATGCAGCACTGGCTATGAATTACGAAACACTACGTAGTGAGTGAAAACTCTGTACTTATATCTGTAGTAGGTCTAGTACGGCAACCCTTGACTTACATAGTTGTATGGCGAGTTGTGCTAGGCTTCTACTGCGGCCTCTTCGGCCATCGAACTGCCCTGGGCGCCTTGTGCACGATCTTCTCCACAGCAGCAGCTGCTGCGGCTCGGGCCATGGCTAAGTCAACACATGGAGGAGCGGACTTTCACTTAAAGCTCTTTTAAGGATTCTCCGTTTCTTGCTGTGTTTTATTGCACTTTTTGGGCTTTGGGGTTTGTGGAGTCCAAATCGCGACTGGACACCTATCTCAAAAACTGTTTCATTTCAAGGCATGATTGGACCTAGAAACCGCTACTTGGTTCAGCTTCGACCAGTCGTGCGTGGAGATACCATCTCCATGGAACCCCTCCATCTTACAAGCTCCTCTGCTAAATCAGCTGCATAAGGGTCAATTAATGCCCGCGAAGACCTTCAGGAAAATGAAGGTGAAGAGTACAAACAGTGACTTGCTGTCAGAATCACAGCCGTGGAAACTGACAACCAACACAGCGGTCAGACTGTACCTGAGACAAGTCGGAGCGATCGATGCAAGCAGTGCGAGCTACACGACGTGCTCGCAAAAGCAGTGCAGCTACCCCCGCGGCAAGGCCCGTGCGATTCCCTGCGCACAGCATACTTTTTTGAATGCAAGGCGGGAAAATTGAGATCAGATTTCCAGCTCCGTGGTCCAATCCTTGATCTTATCCTGAGCTTTCCAAATCCCTCTACATCCAGATGTTTGCACCTGTCCGCATTTCGTGCTCTGAGGCGCCGGCGAGAATTTGCCAGTGTTCGGGCACAGACATGATGTTATTGGCACAGATGTGACCGCTCATAACAACCGCTGGCACACCAATGCCAGGTGCGGTGCTGTCTCCACACATGTGAAATCCTGCGTGCCAGACGGTCCCCACTGGATAGACTTGCAATGGGACGGCTCTGCCCCGACCTTCCAGCGGAGTCTTGTGACCGGGCAGCATCTCCGGGGCTTGAACTCGGAGTCCTGCGACGAGATCATCGAAGCCCATGACGATCATCTCAACTCCAGTTCTGAGCTGAAGCCCCGGGGCTCCGTACGTGCCAGACGGCTTTCGCAAGAATCTTCGGTGTGTGCGTGGGGTACCGACCAGCTCCAGGACCACACGGTCCTGGGCTGTTCCGTCTGAGACTCCCAAGGCATGCAAGAAGACCTCTTTGCCTTTAGATACCTAGCCAGCAGGTAGATGGGTAGATAGATAGATGGATACCCTACACGTATCCTTGCTGTCACGATCCCTAACCTTCTTGTTCTAGGACCCCCGCCCCTACATAAGGTAGCCGCTACCGTAAACCCCATGCAAAAATGGCAGTCCTCGAGGTCAGGCACTTGCTTCGCTACAGCAGAATACAAGAAATCGCGGGCTTCCTGTTTCTTCTTCTTGTATTCGCTGCTGCTCCTGGGCCCACAATGCCACAGCGGCCACAACCATCTGCAGAACAAAACATGAAGCAAGTCGACCCTTGGTTTTGTGCTGAGTGTCTCATCCAGGTCCGCCCAGTCTTCCCAAGGCTCCGTCGCCGGAGTGTAGGCATGCACCACGTGATGCCCTGGAGGAGCCAAATCTGGATCTAGCCTGACAGACTCTGAGATCTCGGACTGTGAGCATCGTTTGCACGAAAGAACGGAACGTAAAGAGGCAACTTCTGATCTCTGAGTCGCATTGAAGGGCAGCTGACCAGCACTGCATTGCGCGGTGCTTCCAAGTCTGACCAGCTGTTGAACACTCCCCATTGTGCTGAGAACCTTTCAAGACATGGCAAACAACGATTGGAACAAGCATGGAACCGTGATGGCTTGCAAGGAAGGTCTACACACCTTCCTCTGGAACGCAAGTCGTAAGGCCAGGCATTGCTACGCGGATGCCGACCAGCTGCGCTTCTGAGTTCCTTTCTGTTGCTGCTGTTGCAGAAGACAAGCACAGACTGCGCAGAGCCTCAAACCGTTGCCATAATCCTATTCGATTACTTACCCCTCGAGCAGAGTGGTGGCCATCGTGAGGTGTAGCAGTGATAGCTAGAAGAGGCAACAGGTTGTGCTCCTTCCGTTGTTGCTTGCAGCCAGTAGAAGTGTCGCTCGGGAACACATCTGTCATGTCGCACTGCAGAGAAACAAGGCCAAGGAGCTCTTCGCAATGACTTGAGGGAAGGCCGTCGCCTCGAAATCCGAGGTGCAAGTGGATGAAGGACTTCCTTAGGCTTTAAAGTGGACGTGGGCTGACGTGGGAGATGGGAGGAATGGGAGGTGCTACAGGCAAGGCTCAACAGCTTGTACTCCTTCCAGGTGGTCTTCAAATAGTCTTCCAGCTCTGGCGCTGAATTTGCCTTGATCAAGGACTTGGTGACCTGCCAGTCTGCATTGCCTCCAAGACAGGAAGCTAACGCTCACGCTCATCCTGTGGTGCAGTGTGTTGGAGCTGAGGCCCTGTCTGACGACGGTCGGTGCTCGAATGACGCGGCCATCTTTCAAGCGGACGCCGGCAGCCCTCCCACCGTCCACCAAAACTTCTTCCACGTGGGCCTTCAAGAGAACTTGGCCTGGCGCAGAAGGACTCACGCTTTTGGGGCTTCCCAAGCCCTGTCGTCGCGAGTCGGCGCGCCTCCGTGCTTCTCCACACCGCGCACTAAAGCGCCAACAAGGGCTTCGTTGCCTCCTCTTGGGAAATCCAGGCAGGTGTTCTTCTTGTACATGTCTCCCATCATGTAAGCCTTGATCTCCGATGGGAGCCCAAAGCAATTCGGAAATGACACTGCTACATTATCGTGCACATCTTGGCAGAAATGATTATGTTTGTATTCGTCCTCCGTGCGCCCCTGAGAAACCATCATGCTTGTTGGCGCTCCATAGGATGGCAATCCCTGAAGCAGGAAGGCAAACATGTCCATCCAGTTCTTGATGAAGGGATCTGTCACCTCGGGACTTCAGCGGAGCGCTTCTGTGGTCACAACTACCAGCAACCTACTGCAACCTACCCAGAGCCCTGGGCACATTAAATCCTAAGCCCTTGAACCCCCCATCTGCAAACTTCAACCCTATTTTTGCCTCGGGTCTGCAACGACTCTACCGTCAACCCCCAAAACACTCTACAGCCCCACCCCAAACTCCAAACCCCCTGCAAAACCGACAGCTCTCTGAGACCCTTAACGTCTTTACGGCGACCTTGGCATCCTCCAAGAACTGGCTGAAGGGCTCGGACAGCTTCTGCGGACCCCCTGGTATCGACTTCCTGAACAAAGAAGGGGTGCCTTTCAAGGGCTTTTCTGACTGCTGTAGGCTGAAATGTAGTATTTAAGGTTGAGGTTCAGGGTTGAAGAGAATCATGGCAGGCATAGGAAGAGCCATGTAGGACCTTCAAAAGCTGATCAAAATCTGATTGAGGAATGGCTCTCGGTCAGCAAGCTCATTGGTTAATTCTGGATATAATTAATGCTGCGCCGTACTTGGAACCAGGAGTTCTAAACCTGAAATGGAAGTGCTCTTGCAGGCCCTGGCTCAGCTTGGTAAGGTATCGCGCCAGAGTGGCTGCAACGCCGAGATCTTCCCTCACAAAGGAGGGCGGAGGCCCATTGCAAATGGCATCTGCCATGGGTATGATCCGCTTCCTTGGTCGTTGTCTTAGTCTTGTGCCAAGGGCAGAGACAACATAGGATCTTTTTGCCCGGCAGATCTTCTGGAAGTGTCCAAGATGCATGAGCCTCTCCCACTGCTGAGGAGCATCTGGGCCTCCAAATCTAGGGAGCAACTTGCTCACGAACTCCTCGTAGCCGATCGCTGCATTTGCCTCACCCTCTGGGATGAAGGCATTCCACCTGACACAGGCCGGATCTTCGACGTACGCAGCACGGTCTTCAATGAAGGCTGCACTTGACAGGAGATCCGAGGAACAGCCGGGAAGGGTTCGAACTAAGCCTCACACCTGTCGTAAGTAATCCACTCTGGCTCCTCGCCCAGAATCCTGAGGATAAAGCTGATGCTGTCGCCATCTCGGACAATTTGCATTCAAGGAGCTGGTACACATGCTTCAAAGGCGAGGAGGTTCCTCAGCCAGCAAGGATCACGTGCAAGATCTTACCAGAGAAGGCCAAAGGAAAGCCGTGAAACCAAATCCAGAATCCTCCCCGAGAAAAGACTGCTATAAGCACCATGTAGGAATACGATCTGAGTTCGGCATCTTTGCGACGGGGTGAGCGAGATTTGCAGGACCCCGAGTACGGAGCAGTGAAACGAGGTTTCACAGCCAAACATCTGAGCGCAAGCATGACAACATCCGAATCACTACGCTCGGCGATCTACAGGCCTACCATGTCGAAAGGTCGCTCGCTCTCTCTCTGTCTCTCTCCCGGGCATCGGGGCCTCTGCTCTCTCTCGCTCTCTCTCGCTCGCTCTCTCTCGCTCGCTCTCTCTCTCTCTCTCTCTCTTGCTTGCACTCGGCCAAGGAGCACCCGGCCCCTGCCCGCGCGCGCACCGGTCCCACTCTCTCTCTCTCTCTCTCTCTTTCTTTCGCGAGGGCAGAGGGAGGAGGAGCGATCTCCCCCCCCCCCCCCNCCCCCCCCCCGGCGCTTCAGCGCCCCCCCAAAGTGTTTGGGGAAGCCAGGTGAGAAAACACAGCGATGGCAGACCGGGAGCCATGAGGAAAAGGCATGACCCTGCTTAAGACCCCCACTACAATCGTTTCTTGAGGCTCCCAGTCGCCACGCACTCTCTACCTACCAGTCGCACACATCCGAAGTAGAAGCACAGACAGGACCCTACAATAATAACACGCTCGATCACAAGATTCTCTTCTTCTTCTCCCAGGCTTAGGGGGCGAGTCAGGCCCCCCGGGCTCCCAGGCCCGCCCGGTGTCTTACGGGCTTTTAGAGGGGAGTGAAGTAAGATGACTGTGTCGACTGAAATGGCAGAAATCATAGATTGGATTATGTATTTTCAGTCTGTCAGTCATCCCCCTTTTTGACATGCGAATTTGGCTCATGCTTCCCTCGTTGTGCGTAAGCAAGGACAGCAGTCTCGAACACAGCGACGCCGTAAGCTAAAACATGGAAGATTGAGTATAGTATAACGTTGTCCTTTTTTGGGGGGTGTCAGCATGGCCTGTGTAGAGCACCCTCGTCCTGCAGTACTTCTCTCTTCGACATAGAGGACACAATGGAGCTAACAACCAAGCGTTGACTTGTCAGGACAGTTGGGTTTGTGCATGCACTGTGATTACCACCTGGCTGCTCCCACATGCTTTGTTACGGACGATGAAGATTCTCTCTCTCTCTCTCTCCCTCCTGGGCATAGGGGACGGTCAGGTCCCCCGACCATCGTGCCCACCCCACGTGTTGTTGGGTGCAGGGGAGTGACAAACGAATGCATATCATCCAGAGGATCCTCTCTCTTTCTTTCGCCAGGGCTATGGTGCAGGGGTATTACCCCCGATCCTCTCTCTCTCTCTCTCAAACAGATTCTCCCTCTTGGCCGGGGGCCGCGCGTTCGCCGCTGAGGCCTCCGTAGAGGGCGAGAAGTGGAATCAGTGACTCGCGATTGATTGGTCGGTTGCTGGTGCGAAACAACACAGCAGTCACCTTCATTTCTCACAAAGTTCAAGACGGGTCGAGCGAACAGTACAGACAGTCGATCAACAGACCACACACTCGCACACACGCACACACACCGGCAGGCCTCCGTAGAGGGAGGGCCCCGAGTCGAAGCAGAAGTCGCCTTTCACCCCCTTGGCACGCGCACGGAAGGTGTGGGCCTCAGCTGACAAAGCTTCGATATCTGTTTCTTTGTGTCTTTGGTGCCATCAGGCCCGGACGGCGCCACCAGGGACGTAGTGCGACTCCAGGACCGTGACAGACTTGCCGGCAGCCGCCAACACACCGGCGCACGTGAGTCCAGCCAACCCACTGCCAATGACCACGACGTCCGCCGAGGCGGACTCCGCACGGGACGACGAAACAGCGTCTGCACCCGTCGGAACCGCCGCTGTCGGAACTGTCTGCAGCTTCCAGTGCCCTGTGCGGCCGCCTCGGCCTCGAAGCTTTGCAAGGCGTTTTGATGCGGCGCCTCGAAGCCCAGCAAAGCCAAAGCCGGCGAGCGATCCCAAACGCTGTGAGCCACTTGCGGCACTTGCGGCACGCGGCGCACGGGTGCGTGAGCTGGAAGGCGGGCACTTCGCGGCACCGCAAGCGGGAACGAGTCGGGGCCGAGACGACCCGGGCACTTGCAAACCTGGCTGGCTCGCGATGCTTTCCATTGCAAGGCCAACTTTACAACAATCTTAGAGCGCAAGCATCTGATTCGTGTCACTTTCTAAGCTCTATTGTGTCTTAGTCTTCGATGTGGCTCAAGCCCACCAGAGCTGAAAGAGCAGCGGGAGCCGATGCCATGCCATCACATGGGCACATACTAGCCACAAAGCTCTACACCCTGCAGCCGTCAATCATCGACCATGAACACTTAGGGACTCGCCTACCCTAAAATCTTAAACCGCCTGAGCAGTCAAGGATCAAGACATGACGGTTGACTTCTCGTTGTGACGAGACGAACTGCTGAATCCTCCAGCAATAGTTGCACAATCCTCCAACCCTGAACCTTAAAGCCTAGCCGCCTAGCCCTGGAGCCTGAAACTCTGCCGTATATCCCTCAACGGAGGAAGGTCCTACGCTCGAAACTCCTGCTACGTTGGAGATTCAAACCATCGCCGGATCCACCACGGAATGAGGACGCGCCGCGGCCTGGAGCGATGCACCCCCTCAGCTTCGAACACCAACATGAAAATCTCGATTCAATATTCTAACCGCCCATTGGGCCTATTGCTTGGAAATTTCGGATGTTTGCGGCAACCTAGACACCAATCCATTCGAGATACACGAAACAACAAATAAAGAACGAACGAACAAACTATATACACATTCAATGGTGAATTTATATATATATATATACATATATATATATATATATTTTTTTTAGTCTTGCATATGTATACACCTACAATCCCATATATACATACAAATGTACATACATGCATGCATCAATACATGCATACATACATACATTTTTGGCATTCGCGCTCGAACAGGTCAGGCGAGGGTTTGTGTCGGTAGTTGCCACATTCAGGCACATTTGGCCCAAGATCTCATTAACTCATTACCATCAGCGACCGAAACATCACAGTGCCTCGCAAACACAAGACACTGTCCGGTACACTATGCACTCCCCCTTTTGGCGCTTCCGGTTCAACATCTATCTTGAACACGCCCCCTCGTTTGGCGTTTCCGGTTCAAAATATATCTTAAACATGCCCCCTCATTCGGCGAGTCCGGTTCATCATATATCTTAAACACGCCCCCTCATTTGGCGTTTGGCGATGCTACTTCATCACCTGCCTTAAACACGCCCCCTCGTTTGGCGATTCCACTTTCCCATAGTCTTCAGCGCGCCCACCTGCCGGTTCCTCACATATCTTAAACACGACCCCTTGTTTGGCGATACCGGTTCAAGATTATCTGAAACACGCCCCCTCATTTGGCCATGCTAGTTCTTCAGCATCCATCTGACCAAAGCGGCTCGCCCGCCGGTTTCGGCTTGTGTGGTATCAGGATGTGGAGGGAGGGAGGGACGGAGGGAGTCCAAACCCATGGAAATGCAGGATTTTTCAAGGTCAGAAAGTGAGAAATCACAAGCGAGACAAAATAGAAGTCACAAGTGAGACAAAATAGAAGTCACAAGTGACCCCTCTAGGCTGCGGTAGCCCTGTGGTCGGCTTGGCTTTCCTTTCAGCGGCTCTGTTTGTCCACTAAGGAGCTGTGACCAGTGAGGTTTCGCTCGCAAATCAGGAAAGTCGCATTGCAGAGATGCATCAGTACCACAAAGTGTTGGCTCCCGCTTCTCATGATCCCAGGCCACCATAGCACAAACATGGAACGTACTGATGAAGTCCCTTTGGCGGAGTGTTTGCAGTGCGATCACCATCAATTGCGGCATCGCTTGCAGCATCACCCACCCGGGCAGAACTCAGCACCACCAAGCGGGCATACATACGTACATACATACACGTGTGCAGACATGCATGCATACATACATACACAGCTATAAACTGCAGTGTACTCTAGTCTACGTTTCGGTTCTATGCTGTTCGATTAAATGTTGGGACTGTGCCATAGCCTACAAATCATTGTCTCGCATAGCAGAACATTCATTTCATCATTGAGTTGTATTGCTTGTTTTCTCTGTCTTCCCCTGCGGAGCTGCGAGGGAACTACGGTCGACTCTCCATTGTGTCATCTTCAGAAGGGGCTGGAATAGGATTTGGCACTTTGTCCAAGATTATTTGTTGTAGCGTATTGCACCATATCTTAGTATAGTCGTTGTATGATATGACGTTGGATTGTGCAGTATTGTGTTTTCACATAGTATAATCATGAGTACCATGTTAGTGTCATACGGTGTTATACGGTGTTATGGTATGCTATGTTATGTTGTGCTGTACTGCGCACACATTGTACGACATTATGGTCGCAACAGACTCTGCTACTCCATTATGCCATTATGCAATATCATATATTCTTTTCCTTTTCAGTTCAGTAGACTAGGTTACAGCATATGGCATATCTCTTTATTAGCACACATAGAATCACTACATATGATATTTGTGTAGGTATTCACTTATGGTTGACTGTCTCGTTACATTACGAGGCGCCCCATTTCTATGCACACGTTGACCTCTGCTAGCTGCGTTTTATCCAACTTTTAGCTAGAGTGAAACGCCGAGGACGAGGGCCCTTGGCCGAGGGTTCGGAGGAGCGCTGCTCAGCGGCAGCGGCTGCCGCCTTTGGCGTTGCCGCCGCCGCCTTTATGGCTTGCAGCCCTCTCTCATCATTCCTCTCATCATCATTCTCTCCTCCTCATCTTATTTGCCGATCTGGCAACCGAGTTTAAAGAGTGGCTCGCAGGAGAAGATGCAACGCAGTGAGACCTCTTCTGGTGAGAGGTCCACCCGCTCACTCTGTGCGGCAGCCTGCGCCTTCGTGCGAACATTCACATGCCCGGTCTCATCCAACAAATGCTCGAGGCCATGCTGTCTCAGGAAGTCTCGGGCTGTGTCGGCAAACTCCATGCGCCTCGACCGGCTTGCAGGGTCCCACAAACGGCCGCGGGCCCCAGCTTGCGTCATGATCTGATGGAGATCACCCACGGCTTCTTCCCTGGTTCCGGCAGAGCCAGCTGAAAAGGGTCCTGGCAGCAACATGATTACCATGAAGCTCCTGCGAGCAGCTGCTGCGAGGAAGCCACAATGCACAGGTGCTGGCAATCATCGTCCGACATCCCGCATTGCGGTAAATGAAGCAATCGAGACGTTCCAAATGCTCCAATGAAGAACAAAAAACAAGCGAGAAGAGAGATAGATAGATAGATGGAGGGGGAGCGAGATCGAGTGCAAGCGCCGCCTGGGTCCTGTGCCTACAACAGGGGCCTGCTGGCCGAGACATGATGACTTCTCGCGTCTATCCCACCAGTGAGGATGGCGCATTTGCAATGCCATCACGTAGCGAGATTCCGAGCCGACAGTGGAGAAGCAATGCTTGATTCATGGTTTCGGTGCTTTTTGCTGTTGAGTGATATAGATAGCGTTATTATCATGATCATGGCCATTCTGACTCTTGGCAATATTGATTATTGTTACCCTTCGACATTACCGTGATTCTTGTTGCTATGGCAAGCTCCAGGCGCGAAGCGGGATCAAGGTCCTGGTGGCAGTGGGAAGGGGAAGAAAGAGTCTGCAACCTCGCGGCAGCCGCCCAAGTCCCGCTCCAGCTGGTTCAAGGCAAAGTCCTGCACGGGACCCAGAGTGAAGACTCAAAAACGATGGTCTGATTGCAGTGGCAAAGGCTTGGCTTGGTATGTAGTGGTAACGCGGTTTAGGCAGGGAAGCCTCCTGCAGCTGTGAGACGTCGCTCAGGAAGCGGATCTTCTGACGAGCGCGCTCCGTCATGGCTGCCTCCACGACATTGACGAGGGCCCGAACCAGAAACGGCATGTTGCAGACATAAAAGCAGAACACACGCCCCGCATTCTGGTGAGTAAAAACTTCCTTCAGCTCCATGAGCGCTGGGATAGCCATATGTCGGTAGGAGATGTCCTGCAAGTCGATGATGACACAAACATTCTCCACCCTCCCGGGGACGGCCATGTAACGTAGGAAATACTCCATGCAGAACATGAAGAGCCTTGCAAAGCGCGGGGCATCCCAGGTGAAGGGGACTCGCCCAGCGCGCATCACTAGCGCCGGACGCAAGGCGAAGTCCCTCCCACAGAAATACACGGCACCCTCTTTGAGGTCTGACAAGAGCTCGGTGTCCTGCATGGGCCTAGGGAAGTAGGAGAGGCGCCAGCTTTGGTTTTCCTCCATCTCCCGAATCGCCAAGTCCACATCTCCCCTAGCATCGCCTAAGAAGCGGACAGCAGCCACGGCCACAGAGGGTAGGAATGCCTTCTGCTGCCTCTCAGCCTCTTTCCTCAACTCCTTGAGCCAGCGAAGCTCTTCAGTTGAGAGCTCCTCAGTTCTCGCTGCGGAACGTGGCTAATTACAATGATGAAGCTAACAAGAACTAAAGGGCCCAGTCTCGATGTTGCAAGAGATCAACCTCTCTTTGTCTCCATTTGCAAAAGGCATTACCACAGCCGTCTCTTCGGGGACGTAGGACAGGGCCTCCTCCGGCAAGCTGTAGCGAGCGATGTTCTGCGGCTGCACCTTGCAGGGCCCCAAGTCCCAAGTCCGCCCACCCTGGCCCCTGGCCCCACATTCTGGGAGCTTTTTGCCTCCCGTGGGCGGGCCCGTGGCCTGGATCGGGCAGAACTCGGGTTTCGAGAGGAAGCCGCAGAACTCCGAGGCCTCGGAAGCGTTGCCTTCATGGGCTTCTGTCGAAGTGTTGGCTCCAGCCACGGAGTTCTCGTCTTTCGCCTCTTTCTCCTTCAGTCCTAGTCCTCGCTTTTCCTGGGCTTGTGCTCCTCGTCCAAGGAGACGTGGCAAGCCCTTCAAGCCCGCACAGCAGAGATTCCTGCAGCCTGCCATCAGAGGCAAAGGCATCCGGGCGCGGGGACCGCTGCGGGATTTTTGGGCCGAGATCTGAGAGCAACATCATGTCATCTCGCGGACCCTTCGCAAGAGGCGCATGCCTCTCAAGGCAAGAAAAGACTGCTCGAAACTCGAAACCACTCCCCTCCGCCGCCTCCGCCGCCGGCAAAGCGCCCACAGCTAAGGCCAAAAGGCTCGGGCCGATGGGCCAAGAAGGAAGGGTTGCGGTTGCAGAGACTGCAGATACCTGTTTCAAGCCTGCAGTTGGCATGTCGGCATGAGGATGCGGCCGTGCAGGCGAAGAGCCGTCGCCTCTGCCGCCTTGGAAGAACTGAGCCGCTGAGCAGAGACATGCGTTGTTGGCCCCCCACCGGCGCGAGCATCTCCGCAGGAAGCGATGCCGCCTCGGCCGGGAGGAAGAAGTTCGAAAAGCAAGGCTTCTGCCGGAAGACCTCCTGGTCCTAGCCGCCTCAAGCCGCCTCAGCCTTCACGCAATCGAGTCTCAGCGGTTGCCATCGATCGCAACACGTTGGCCAAGTCCTCCCGCGACCAGCGACGCGAGCGAGTGGCAGAGGCAAGGAGACGGAAGACGAACAAAGACGAACTTCACTGACGAACTGCGCCGCCTGGCAATTGGATTCCCGGATCTTGGTCTGCCAGGCCTTGTGCGAAACACGAAAGGAGCTGAAGTGAACGCAGGCTGCCCTGCCACCTGTGCTATCGCCGCCAGCATTGCGCCGCCTCAGGTGCAGCATGAGAGCATTGCGAAACGACGCCGACATCGTCCGCTACCTGTTTTCCGATGCTGCTGCGGGAAATGAGTTTGCGCTCCCTCACTTGATCTCCACGTGGAGGGTGTGGCGGCCAAGGTATTTGTTGAACTTGCGGAGCTTGAGGAGCTCGGGTGTGTTGCGGACGTTCTTCTCTGTGTAGTAGCGGCTGACGCCTCCACGGGGCCCACCGGCNACGTGGAGGGTGTGGCGGCCAAGGTATTTGTTGAACTTGCGGAGCTTGAGGAGCTCGGGTGTGTTGCGGACGTTCTTCTCTGTGTAGTAGCGGCTGACGCCTCCACGGGGCCCACCGGCACCTGGCACACCGTCCTTGACCATCTGCCTCTGCTCCACGCACTCAATGACGCAAATCTTTCGGCCCTTTTTGGTGGGCTTGCGGTGTGCCGCCATGGACAGCGATGTCATTCGTTCCGCAGACACCTCGAACGCAAAAAGGATGTGCAGCGGGTGTGGAAAAAAGTCTAGAAAGCTCAGCTTCCGGCTGCTCTGGCGAAACTGGCTCCCACAAGGAGGGCGGCTGCAAGTGAGACGCTAGCACCAGAGGCTTCACGCCAAGAGTCTGATGCTTTGGCTTTCCATGTGGAAGAAGTGGCCTGCGACATTGGATGGTGCCCTGCAAAACATCCCAAACGAGGCCTCACTTGGGCACCGACCGTTCTCGGAGCCAAACCTGCCCCAGGGCCCAGATTCACCGGGCTCACAAAAGCCACGCCAGCGCTCGCGACCTGGGTCCAGTAAGCTCCCAGCCATCAAAGAAGCATTCGGGTCTCTTGGTAATTTGGATTTCGTGCCCTCAGCCCAAGCAGAATCTGATATGACGACCGAGTTTTCGGGTACCCTATACACACCCAAGGCATACTGGATTTGATATCCCAACTTCCCTTCTGCGCCTGGAGTAAGGCAGCACAGGTCCAAAGCAAACGTGGCATCCTCGCGACCGCCTCAGACACGACGTGCAGCGCACCACAAGGAGATCAGTCACTCGGCTATAGGAGGTCCCAACACAAGCATTTCGTATAGGATAAATCCGTGAGGTCGCTGGCTTCGAGCTTGGCTTCTTGCTGGAGTCGGCAGTGTCTCGGCGCCCACTCTACGCCGCTACGCGGAATTGCTTGGTCCGCGCAAGAACGGCTGCGTTTGTGCACACTTCTCCATTCATCGGTCGCACAGACACTCATTGTAATTGGAAGCGCAAAGCGCAAGAAGCTGCAAGGAAAGCTGGGCTCGGGGCCATGTGCTTTTGGTGCCTCAGCGCCGAAAAAGATGGTGCCAGGAGTCTGCTGCTGGGAGTTCCAGGCCGATGACACAGAGGGCCCGGGAGATGTTGCTGGGGTACCGGGGAGTGAGCCTCGCGGCGGCTCCGGTAGCATCAGCAATCAGCATTTTGGGGTTTCGGTTTGGGGTGCTCCGGGTGCTCTGCGCTGCTCTGCGCCTCGCAAGTTGTTCCTGGACCACGGCGGAGGCTGCACCTGTGAAAGCAAAGTCCGAAAGCCACGGCTCCGGCTCCGCCCGCCGGGGGATCCGGACCCGTGGAGAGTGCACGCGAAAGCTGCGGCTTCCCGAAGGCCCAAACCTCGGAGGCGAGAGCGCAAGCCGAAGAGAAGAGAGCTGCCACGGGAGCCCGGAGCCCGGAGCCCCGGAGCCCGGGACGGCGTTCACGAGGCCTTGCTCGCTGGGCGCATGGATCTCAGCGCGAAGGCACCGCAGCGGCTCTGCTGCGGCTCTGCATTCTGACACGCACGGCATCCGCACCTGCCACGCGCCCTGAGATGCACCTGAGCGGTTTGGGGCCCATTCGCCTGCGAAGCTCAGGTGGACCACGGCCGTCCCGCCTGCTTCCGATGGCGGGGCACCTGCTTCTCCATGCTGGCACACATCCATCACTCTCCCATGCAGCGATTCCACCTCTCTATGAAGGTGCATCTGCCGGATTTATTGGCTTTTGCCGATTCGCACAGCTTCAGATTGCAATGCAGGCAAGGGTACACGATCAGCGTTTCCACCCCGACCCTGGCCTGCGTGTGCGAGCTTCGTAGGGGCTTAGACCATGTTGGCGAGTCCCTGCGGCCTTTGGAGCAAAGGTTGCAAGGACTTTTGGACGCCTTTCAGTGAGCTCTTCGAGGCAAAGGGCTGGAAGGTAAGGTGCAGGGCACGGGCTCCAGTGCCTGCAAGGTGAGTCCGAGATTCCGGTTGCCATGGGCTTCTGATATCCCCCGGCCGGAAAGCAGGATGTCATTGCATGCTGCTGACTTCCCGTGAGCTCGGACCTTGCACTGCAACGCCTAGGTGGCTTTTGGCTGACTCTCTTGGGGTGAGGTGCCCACAATGTTGCATGTTTGCGGCGGTCAGGACTCAGACATGTGCGAAGATGGAGGGAGCCTCGAGAGATGCAGCGGCATATTGCAAGTGGCTGCGTCTGACGTCTTGCGGCCTCTCCGAGACCCGCCGGTCGCTGATCTTCAACTTCGCGGACCTCCGCCTTGGCATTAGACTTGGAAGCGCTTGTTTGTGGTTTCTTTGCCTCAAGGCCCAGACACGGCGCTCGCAGCGTGCTGAGCCTTCACCTTTTCAGCCGAAAGCTGCTGGCCCGCTGCACCTGAGTTCAGGACTTGGGGGACTTTTCTAGGGCTAGGGATCAATGCCGCCAAGCAAGGACTTCGGAATCGAGAAACAACCTCGCTGGGTGGCGAGCCTGAAGCCTCGTTGGGGCGCGCCTCTCTGGAGCCTCACAGTGGGAGAAAACTGCGGGTTTCAGTAGAAGCCCAATCAACAACGCAAAGCAGTAAAGCAGTCTCTCGGAGTCTTCCTAGTCTTCTTTTGTTGCACTGTGGCCTCTGTGTATGGTATACCCAAGGCCCGGCATGCACTGGAAGCACCGTTCAGAGCAACTTTAGCAACGGGGTTCTTATCCTAGTCCCGTGTCGTTTTGCCTGAGGCACAGCCCTGATAGAAACAGGCGTTGTCTGCAATGCGCTCTGGCACAGAGTTTCTCGAGAACTGCCAAATCAAGGCGGCATCTATGTGCATCGAGTGCAAGATGTGAGTAGGCGGGTTTCAGATTCTGCGACGCCATGTCCGGGCCCCGTGCCTGCTTTGCCAGGTCCCCATGCAAAGTCGGAAACCTGCTTGTGAAAGCCGTGCACACCGGCATACTTCGTAAGTTCAGAAGCTGCTGGGCCTGCTGTGGGTCTGAGTCTTGTTTCCATCGCATTGAAAGCATTTCATCTCCTGTGGCTTCCGTCAAAAGCCGGTCCTGGCGGAGGCGCCCGGGAGGCCAGGGAGGATGGAGAAGTCTGCCGAGTTAGGCTCCGAGAGTGTGCTCAGCCCTGGCCCCCCTGGCCCTCGCCTTGCTTTGCTGCTTGCCTGGCCTCAGACTCAGAGCTCAGAGAGAAAGTCGCAGTCGCTGGCTGGCAAAGGCCGCAAAGGTCAAAACCTGCTGAGGCCAAGGAGTCAACGAGTCCTGCTCTTAGCAGGCGTTTCCGTTCTAGCTCAGAATTCTCATGAATCATACGATTCTAGTGGTGGCTGCGGCCACTACTTGCAGACCCGGCTGAAGACTGGTCTTCATCACGGAGTCTGCCGTCTGCTTTTTCGCTCCAAGGCCGAGGCGACCAGGCCAGGTTGGCGGGCTCCGGAAGCTCGCGGTCAAGTGCCGCCCGTGCCGTCTTCGGAGCCGCCTTGAAACTTAAACACTGGATCCGTGGTGGGAGATGGGCACATTCAGTGCAAGGTCGCAGCCTTTGGGGTGTGTGGGCATTCAGGATTGCAGCTTGCAGCTTGTGTTTTTTCTTGTGGGGGGAGGGGGTGCTTTTCTTCACGCTCGCGGTCAGACAAGCCAGGCGAGGAGCCAGGGTCGCAAGGACAGCATGCTGTTGGAGAGCCCTGTCGCAAAACATGCACGGAGAAGAGCACATCCCATCCAAGATCTCAGCGGCTAGCACCGCAGTCTTGCAGCAGTCATGCAGTTGCGGAGGCTCGTGTAGTACACATCATGCAACCCACCCAACACCTCATCAGCTAGGTCACCACACACGAAAGCATCCTCGGATGGGAAAGAGCACCCCCACCGGGTTACCACTAATTCTGACGGCAGCGCCAATCCAGGGACAATGCGTACCACTTTAGATGCGAGAGAACAGTGGCATGCAACTTATGATCCATGCAAAGCGCCTCATGCCAAAAAACAGACTGCAGTATGCGCACAAGCACACGGCAAGAGTCCTTGGGGTGGGGTGCCCATAGTTTGGGGGTTCTAGTTTCGGATTGGCTGGCGGGGGGTTCGGATCTGAGTGGGATAGTTTCCGCGCCCAGATTCGGCACGGCGGGAGTCAGTTTCGGGGGGCGAGGTGGGCAGTTTCAGCCCGATTCTTGCAGGCCGGGGCCTGAAACTGACCATAGCTTGAGACAGAAACTGACCATGACCATGTTCTGAGACTCCGCCCCGAAACTCAGCACCGACTAACCCCGAAAACCGAGAAACTCACAACTTCCGTCCATGGGGCTTTTGAATAGCTTCCGCTTCCGTTAGGAAATCCACTGAGCTCAAGGCTTACTTGCCACATCTACGTACGAAATCTGAACATTGCCCACAACAAACGGTCACAAAGCGGGATTGATGATGAGCACGACAGGCGAGCAGGCCCAGCAGTACTCTGACACTCCGTGCAGGCTGGATTTCGCGAGCCCAGCAAGTGGAAATGGCAGTTCTCAGTCTAAAGAACGAGTTCGCAACAGGCCCCCAGCTCGTGCCTGGCTGCTGTCCGGTATGCTGTACAGCAAACACATTGGCAGTTCTTATTCAAGCTTCGCAGAGCCTCCCACCGCAACGACACAGAAGCCGTCCTGCAAGAGACCTCAGGTTGTGGCAGATGCCTTGGACTTTCGGCGGTAAACTTCCTCCCGACTGCCCGGGACTCCCTTTTTGTGCCGAGTTCTGCAACTTGATGTTCGTCCGCTCATCTTGTGAGGAAGTGGCGGTTGCTGGCTGCTGGCAGTGCATCGATAAATCCAGGTCAATAAGCCTCTCGGAGATGTGGTGCAGCTCCTTCATGGAAGCGGTCTCCCAGGATGCTGCTGCATGCGCGATAACGATATGCCCCTCTGCTATGTGCACATGCGCAATAAGCTCTGTGGGCCATGAGCGACAAAAACCGACGCAAATGCCTTCGGTTCCTTCGGTATGTAAGAGATATCCAGGCACAGCATAGAAACGAAGAAGGGTGTGCCCTCTGACTCTGACTGTGCCATGTCCATCACACAGTGGGAGTTTGTGCCCGATGTCACGAGTCTCCGTAAACCTCAAGACCCCTAAGGGCTCAACTTAGCGTTTACGCTGGCTTCGGACGGTTGGGGCGTGGGATTTAACATGCGTCAACACATCTGCGGCTGCCAACGCCCAATTTGTGTGAAAACCGCTCTTGATCACCAAACAAATTTCTTTCGATTAGGACGGAAGAGACGTCTCAAATTCCGCTCCCGGCACAGGAAATCCAGTTAGGACAGTTGCACGGGCCTTGAACACTTGAAGGCGTCAGGCTCAAACAAGAGTGACTCCCGCAAGCGGCGCTGCGGCCTCCGCAGGCTGTGGGCTGTGGGGACACATCATGCTCTTCATAATAATGACCGCCCATCGACTCTTCAGGCCCCGACAGGGTTGATTATTGAAGGGGGGGTCCCAGTGCCACTACGCTCGCTGACTCTCTCTTCGACTCTGGAAGGGCTGACAACAGGGCCTCAAGTGTTATTTTGGGAACTAGGGACGGGACCATCCGCGAATTCCCGGGATCGAGCTTCTATAGTTGCGTGGGGGTTGATAATTGAGTTTCGGGGAACATGCGTCCACTCTGTCTTACTTCGTAAACGTAGTAAGGATCACTGAAGAACGACCAACAAGACTGACGATAGATGCATAGATGCGGTTTGGCTCATATATGACTTTAGGGCATGTTTTTGTCAAGGAGTAGGTGTCGGAACGTAATGCGGCATGATCTACAACATGTTGTACTGGCTTTCTGCACTATGACTATACCATCGCGAGCCCGGCAGAACACTCCGGGGGAGTGTGAAGGAAAACAGGAAAAATGCTCTGAGTATATATGACAGCAGAACAAGACTCACGAGACACTCGTCCGTCGGCCTTGCGCAAGCATCGCTTGTCCCAGCCTCTGCTTCACAAGCATGGCCAGTTCACCCAAAGACGGTGAGCCTAAGCCTCCTCTCGGCTGCTTGGCGAAGCCCTCGAAGCCCCGAGTGGCCCTGGACTCGCGGACAGGGAGGCGTCACGCCGTCACGCGCTTCCTGTGAGACAAGGGGCCTGTCGCAGGGCTTCTAGGCGACGGCCACGGGACTATGCCTCCCACACGCCAGGCTGACAGGAACTCTCTCGAGTTCCACTCCCCTCCTCGCGAATAAGCTCGAGTCCATGGCGGCGACGGGACACTGGGGAGCTGAAAGCATTTCGGGCCCCAGAGCCCTAGAGCTCCGCAGGCCAGGCGGTGTGGGTTGGGTGAAACCGGGTGCCGGTCTCGGCTCGCAAAAACAACTCGCGGTGCGGAGAGCCTTGACCTTTTCTCCTCCGAGCCCTGGTCTTGGCTGAAAACACTTGCTTGTTCTTTGAGCAAGTGCGCTATGCTGTGTGACTAGGACCTCAGCTTCTCCGAGAGCTCCCAGTCCTTGCCTGCAGTCAAACCCTAAAACCCGACGAAAACAGAATCCTGCAAACGGGAAGGACTGGACCCACGCCGTTCTCAGGCCCTCGCGCAGGCGCGAGAGGATGGCACGCTCAGAACCTCCAAGGAAAAGAGCCGAAGCCGAGACGATCCGAGAAGCGAGACGGGGAGAGACTGTGAGAGTGAGAGAGAGAACGAGAATCTGTGCGAAATCTTACCGACAAGCTCAAGCCTCACAAGCTGCACATGTGTTTTTGGTGCAATATGGGTGTACGGTGTAAGCATATGCTTCTCATGTATATTACCATTGTACTAAGGTAATAAGCTATAGTCTTGGTGTGAGAACTGCACAGGTGCATCTGCATTTTATGAATCTGCATGTGCAAAGGCGAGGGCTCTCGCGTGGCTTCTTTCGCCAGCCATAAGCCTGTCAAAGCTTGATTCGAGACTTCCCCCTCCGAGTCGGGCTGAGCATCCGACACATCGGCGAACTCGCATGCGAGCCGGCCTGTTGTGATCCCACGAGGTCAGCGAAGACTTCTTCAGTCCCTCCCCTCCCCGCCAAGCGCAAAGGTTCTAGGGTGTCCAAGGATGCTCAAAATCTTTGCGAGAGGCATGTTGTGCAATACTTGTGTCACTCGCAGACTTCCGCTCTAGTTTTTCGTTCTCTGTTTCTGGGGCTGGGCTCCGACACTTTCGTCTAGTTCTCTTGTCTAAGGCACGAGAAAGCATATCACCATGTCCGACAAATCAGGGGAATCTCGCCTCAACACTGTGGCCTAACCGGCTGTGCGTTCCCAGAGACTCCCAACCCTTGAATTAACGGCTCCTGAAGCGATCTCTACCATGATTTCGAGAAATCTCTTTCACGATGGGATCTTGGAGTTTCTTATTTTCTGTGTCCGAATCTTGAGAACATCAGAGGCTGCAATACTGGCTCTTCACGCCTCGTAGTCGTGGCGTCATCGACAAGAATCTCCAGTCCTACAACGAATTGGCGGTAGAACCTCCACCTATGGATCTATGGTGACGCTCGGTGCATTGTTGAAAAAAATCTGTGGTGAATGCTGCAAACAGACTGAGACAACTCATATGATCATCACATTCATGATAGTCATTAGCTTGTCATGAACGCTCTTCTACGCTCGTCTTGGTGTGCCGAGTCTGAGAGTCCTCCTTCCAGCAAGCCGTCGAAGCCGGCACCCGGTCTCAGAGGTTCGGAGCGCGGCAATGCACATGGATGTGTTTATATACATGCATCTATATTTATATCTCTTTAAAGAAAACACGTGAGGAGTGCGGCTTGATCGTTGAACTCGCTGAGACGCGGGCTGGCGACTCCCAGGAGGCAGAAACCTTGGCCGCAAGCGCCGGCCCCATCGCAGAGCGGTTGAGAGCGTAGGGTCCAGGGCCGTAGCATTATATTATATTACAACATATTCGCGTCGGCCCCGGCCGAAGCGGTCAGAGCTTCCTAACGGATTCTGTTGAAGGTGTTCACCCTGGGTGGCCATACCCTGCAGCGAAGCTCACGCAGACTGTTTCCTATGGCTGGGCGCAGAGGCGACTCACGATCTGAACGACTCAACGACTCAACAAGAGAACCGAACAAGAACCCCTACTTGCTTCTGTACATCTTTACAACTTGTAGGATACAGTACACANCTATGGCTGGGCGCAGAGGCGACTCACGATCTGAACGACTCAACGACTCAACAAGAGAACCGAACAAGAACCCCTACTTGCTTCTGTACATCTTTACAACTTGTAGGATACAGTACACATGGCTCAAGAAGTTTACCTTTCGTAGCCCTCCTCTAAGCCAAAAAGGATACAGGAAACACACATGGCCAAGCCTACCTGAAGGAAACTCTACAAGTGCCAGCAATCCCTTCAAGTAGAGTACACACCTGTCTAACCTGATACCTGGGCATGCAGTGAGAAGCATTTCAACACTCCTCCTCGCTAAAGCCGACAGGCAACTAGCACACGCTGCACCATTTACAGCATGCCCGTTCCTGGGACCTCTAGCCTTGAACCTTGGTTTGCCTTTAGAGACCTGTGCGGTGGCGGTCTCTGCAAACACGGCACAAGTTGCGGGTAGTTAAGGGTGTATTACGCCTTAAATCCCAACAAGTCTGATCTAGAGGCCAGCTGGGTGATCAGTTCCAGTTGCTCCCTGGCATGACGAAACAAAACTTTCTCGAGGATATCCAAGACCAAGACTGTACATACAAGTGCACCTAGGGTACAAAATTAGGGTTTCGGGTGGCCTGGCTGGTTTACCCCCAGCACACAAGCGAGTGCTACAGACCTTCTGCATCATTTGAGAGCGGACCTGATGCATCAAACAACTGATTGGTTTGCAGCGCGGCAACTGCCTGACAAATGCCTTGAAGAACCTGGGGCGAAACAGTTGTTGAGTCTTGCGTTGGGGCACTTGGCAGTGCGAGCTGAGGCTGCGATGATGACTGCTCCTCCTGGGCGGAAGGAATGACAAGAAGCTTGACGACCTGAAGCGTGCGAAGCGTGCTGTGCTGCCTGCACGACCTGAAGCGCGGCCTGAAACACAGTCGTCAGAACTTGCAGCGAGTCTTGACGGCCTGGGATTGCTCCCGGCTGTAATGTCACCCTGCCAGTGCCAGTGCAAACTGCAGCTTGTCCCGCTCCTCCTCAATCGGACTACTCTGTGAGTTGTGTGATCCTTGTTGTTCACCCGACGCGTGTTGCAAAGATACCCCACCCTGAAGCAACGCTGAGCTAGCTAGCGCCTCCATTTCACCAAGCAAGTGACGATGATACTCCAACACGGCCTCCACAGGTAGTTGGCCATCCATATTCAACATGGAGCGAATCATGAACGTGCGAAACTTAGCTTGTTCGTGCTATGCAAGAACTTGGCTGGTGATTGAAGCTAAGCCCTTTGACTTTGAAAGGATGGATGCGTCAGGAGGGCACATACCGCAGTCCACGCAGCGATTGTACCAGCGAAGCCAATCACACAAAAGCTTTACAGCCGAAGGAGCGTCCGTGGCTGAATGAGGCTTGTGCAACTGTCGCTGGATAAGCGCTTTCTCAGAACCTCCACCTGGTTGATAAGTAGTGTGCAACCGAAACAGAATTGATGGGGCAGACTGGATACACTTGCGGGATATAATGTCTGCTTTGATGGTCTGGCACTGCCGCCATAAGCATGCTGCAAACTCTAAGGTTAACCCGTGCCCATCTGCCGTGAAGCTACTCGTCTGGCACGACAGGCTCAACCTTTAACCTATCTATGGGGGAAGACGAAAGCCAAACCCGATAAGCTGCATCTACCGCCTTTAGGACCTTGCTCCACCACTCGGCTGCAGTGTCTGACGCGGCACCAACCAGACCACTTATCACCAATAGCCAATCTTGATACAGGAGAGACCCTTCATCCCACGTGCGCTCTGCCAAAGATGGAAAGCTTGCAATGCCTGGCTTGACTGCTTCAGGATTCGAGGGTGAAGTGCCGCCATCGCTCTCGGCGCGAGATCCCTTGAGCATCTCCGACATGGCATCTTGAAGTTGATGCATCCCAGCCTCACGATCTGTGGGTCCTGCTGCACTCGCGGCTCCTGCTGGCAGCGTGCCTCTGGGTTCCGCTTTCGGCCTCTGCGGTGCAGGGCTGGAAGACCGCGCACCTGAAGGAGCCCTGAGAACAAACCAGCTAAGCGCGGAAGGAGGTGGAGGAGGAGGCGGCGATGAGGATGAAGAGGGGTCAAATTCAAACCCAGTGCTGGCAACAGGATGCGAACCGAACCACTATCACCAATCCCACTAAAGCCAACCTCCCTAGTACCCACCTGCTGCAACGCCGTAGCCTCGACTTCACCAGCCTGCTGAGACCGAATCCTCAAGAGTTTTGCCTCAGCACGACCGGCTCTTTCTTGTTCAGCTCGCAATTGCTGCTTCAATCCATCAAGCTGTCGCGCGACTTCTGCCTGAATGGCATCATGCGGAATAGATGAGGACTCGGTGTGCGGATGCCTGTCCGGAGACAGGTAGAGCAAGGGTGCTCTTTGCTCCATGGCAGCAAGCTGTTGCGCATTGGCACCAGAGAACAAAGGCACTTGACCTTCATCTTGCAGGATGCGGCCTCCTCTCTCGAGGGGCTGTAGTCGTCGCGACTGCCTTGGAGGAGAAGTTAGTGGTGCCCACGCTTGCGGCATTGGCTGTGCGTTCGCCGCGCCACCAGACAGAGACTCTTCCTAGCCAGTGACTAGCAAAAGCCTGAGCCCCAGTCTGCATGACCGCTGACGCCCGGTACACCGTGCTGGCCATGCCACTTCGGTGGCCACACTGAAACCCTGAGTCAGCGCAGTTGCATCTCCATGCACCCCACTCGCATCAGCGACCTCCGTGGTAGATACTGCTCCATGCGTCACGCCAGCTGTACCCAAGCCTCCAACCTGACCTAGTGTTCCATCACCTCCTGCCTACCGACTGCTGAAACTCTCGGTCCGACCACTTGGCCGGCGGCATCATCAGCTTCTTGTGGCAGCTGAGGGGATGGCACTGGACCAGCTTTGGAAGTCGATGGCCCCGACGACGCATCCATCATAGTTTGCTGGATTCCATCCCCAATAGGCTGCACAAGCCCAGAGGGCGATGGCACTCCAACTCCGGCAGTTGTACCATTCACAGTAGTTTGCGATGCATCCCCGCCTCCCCGCACACCAGGCTGAGAGGCCGGAGAAGGCACCGCTCACCCTGGGTGGCCATACCCCGCAGCGAAGCTCACGCAGACTGTTTTCTATGGCTGGGCGCAGAGGCGACTCACGATCTGAACGACTCAACGACTCAACAAGAGAACCGAACAAGAACCCCTACTTGCTTCTGTACATCTTTACAACTTGTAGGATACAGTACACA